>JAOYNC020030613.1:0-13747 GCA_025802115.2 Bertia moriformis
GGCGGCATCGGCGGCCGAGTATAGCCGCGCTCGTCCAGTTCGTCGTCCATCTGTTCCGGCAGCCGCAGCGCCAGGCTCGGGCAGGCGGGGCCGGCGGGCAAACGTGAACTTGGCCATGGGGCTGATTGGCGATTGCAAAGTGGACGGGACACTGGCCGCAGCGAGCGCACCGAGCGTAGACGGGCAGATAACAGGCGGGAGGAGGCGGGCGAGGGCAGCTGCTGCTACTGACTCGGCATGTCCCGATTGTACTGACTCGACGGGTATTGACTCGGCATGTCCCGACAGTACTGACTCGGCGGGTATTGACTCGGCATCTTGTTATCTCCTTACAGAACCAGGCCCAATCTGGGCGTAGGCTCCAAGGGGGAGGCGGGCGGCCGGAAAGAGAGGAAAAGAAACGAAAAAGGACGGCTGCTCCTCCCGAGCCCCGGCAGGCCAGCCAAGGCAAGCCAAGGCCAAGCAGCAAAAGTCCAAGCAGATTGAATAATCAAGGTTTCTCTATGGGGCAGGGGCGCCCCCATGGGAAGGACGACATGCAATTCCCGGCCATGTTGCGGGACCCCGGGGCCCAGGACCCGGCGGGGATTGCGTGAGCATTAAAGAGTGGCCGCCACAAGCCAGCAAGCCCACAAGCCAGCAAGCCATTACGGCTCTGTCTCGTCCGGGGGCTGCCGATTCGGTGCAACAAGAGGCGACGAAGCTGGAATCAAAAAAGATGAAAGCAAAAAAAAAAATCTCGATAAAAAATTAAAAAAAAAAAAAAAACCAGGGGGCGGCGGCGACAGAAACGGGCGAGCCGAGGCGACAGGGAACAGGCAAGCACGGGACAGGGGCAGGCTGCCGTGGCGCCAGCCCGGGTGGTTGCCGTCCCTGCGCCCCTGCACAAGGCCGGCAGCTGGCGGGCACGCAAGTCAGCCAGTCGGGCCATTGATTGCGAGAGAAATAAACCGCCATAAAAAAAGAAAACTTAGATTAAATTAAAAAATAAAAATAAAAAAACTGCCTAGGGGCTGCGGGCGTGCGCAAGGCCGGCCCCAGTCGATAGCGAATTTCAGAAGCGGCGCGCGCAGGGAGATGAAAGAGGCGGGGTCCGGCCCACGGCTCGCCCCCCTCACAATCAATGCGACGAGGCTGGGCGGCACCGAGAGACTGCAGCCGAATAAGGGCAGTCCGTGGCTGACCCTAACCCTCGGTTGTGACGCTGCGCCCCCTCAATCGGCCACCCCTCCAGATGGTGGGCTGCAAGCTGCAGGTTCGGGCCGAGGGACTGCCGGTCGCAACGACGGGAAATCGGCCTGCTCCGACGGTGGTTCCAGGCGAGGGCCACAGCCATGTCCATGTCTGCCAGCCTGCCTGCCACCTGACTGCCACCTGCCGGCCTGCCACCTGCCTGCCTGCTGCCCGCACTTTGGAGGTGGTGCGTCGCTCGGCCAGGGTTGCAAGCGGTGGGCTGCTTTTTCAGTCCTGGCCTCCTGTGATTAAAAAAACAAAAAAAAAACCATGCACAGTCTGATGCAATCCTCTCTACCAAGTGTCTGGGTTTTGCCATTCATTTTCCTTTTGCCAGTACGCGGTTGCAGCGGTGCAGGTGCGCAGCTCCCTCATGGGCTGCGGCTGCAGCTGCGACGCCGATGGGGCACCAGGAGTGGTTGCCTGCGCACCGCATCCGGCCAGACCCATGTCTGTCCAGGAATCAATCGGGCCAGACCATCAATTCAAGACATTGTCGGTTGTCACCGAAACAAAATCTGGCCAGCTGGCAGCAACCGCAGCAATATGATGGTAGCTCTTTCCCGCGCTCACCCTTTGCTTTGATAAATGAGAAAACTCTGCAGGTGGGCCCGGCTCCTTTCAAGGCTGACTCAGCCCATGTGGGTTTGGCCACCTGGCCACGTCTGTTCACTGCTGTCACGTCCCACCACCCTGGCGGCATGTGACATGCACTGCCTGGACTGATCTGATTGGGCCATTGATTTGGAGCCGGCTCAGTCGCAGCGGCATGGCTGTCTGACAATAATGCTGTCCTCATCTCCAGCTGGAGCGGCAAAATAAATTATGCAGAAAAAAAAATCTGGCCATCAAGCCATCGCCAAGCTTTTACCAGGGATCGAACCTGGGCTAATGGAAGTTCCAGACTCAGAATCCATTGTCCTAACCACTAGACCATAAAAGCTGCTATTGCTTATGTGAAAATGGGTGTGAACCACAGGGAGACAACCTGATGCCGGGTGTCTGTATTCTCAGGGAGGGAGGAAAACTCTGCTGGTGGGCCCAGCCAGAGTTTTTCCCCAGACATCTCTGACTAAGCTGATGATTGTGTCAGATGTAGGTCCAGGGGACAGGCCACATCTTTTCACTTGATGAGGAAAAGAATCAGGGATCGAACCTGGGCTAACAAAAGTTCCAGACTCAGAGCTAACCACTAGACCATAAAAGCTGCTGTTACCTTGCGAGGTCTGGCATGGGCGCTGGCACGTGAGGCCATGCGTTGATTGTAGATCGATCAAACAGTGTCGAGAGGCTGGTGCTCCACTGTCTCCAGCTGGAGTGGCAAACTTGCTCAGGTCTGTGGTCGGCCCTCTCGGGCTGCTTCCGCCCACGAGGGGGGGGGCAAGCCCCTTGGCAGGACCAGCAACAAGACCAGGAGGACAAGAGATGGGTTGAGTGGAAGAGGCAAGCCGGCAGAAAAGGCCATGATGCTCAGGGTCGAAAGACGGGGAAGTAAAAAGGCAGGCCCTTGTGAAAAGAAAAATACAAAAATAAAAAAATAAAAAAGGGACGGCCAGGTTGGGATGACATGAGGCTCCGGGCCGGGGGATAACCTCGGGATGTACAAGATAATGAAAAACCGCCTTGTCCAGGATGACCAAGGAAAAAAAAAAAAAAAAAAAAAGGGTGGGGGAGAATGACGAGAATGACGAGAATGACGAGAATGACGAGAATGACGAGATCGACGAGATTGACGAGACTGACAAGATTGATCAATTCGGTCCAATACTCGGTGCTCTGCAGATTACTCGACAGCTTCGTGGCCCCTACAATGGCCGCGCAGCACAAATGCCCGAGGCGCCGGCCATAGTCTGCGCGACGCCTGACAACAATCGGCCACCGGCATAGCCGTCCACCCTGACTGACACGATGCCGCCATCACTGGAGATGCCGGATCGAGCTCGACACGGCCGGTGCGGTCAGCGGTCGACTTGCCTTGTTTGGATAATCCAAGTCCTCCAGGTCCAATCAAAAGGCCAAGTCACAATTAGGCCGCACCCAGTCAGAGATGTCGACGTTTTTTTTTATTTTTTTATTTTTTTTTTCAGCATGCCAGCCCCGTTCACCCCACCCGTCGTAATCGGCGAACCAGCGAGACGCCGGGTCATGCCATATCCTCGGTCTCCACGATCTGCCCTCCGAGTACCCCAGGCCAGCAACCACGATTGTCTGCTCCTCCCCGCCCAACGACGCCAAACGGCCTCTCCAATCATCGACAAGGGCCTGGGCCTGATCCCATTCCAGCGTCACAGGCCGGCCGATGGACAAGTCAGCGCTCTGGTCTCCCATCTCCGCTGTCCGAGCGCTTGCAAAAACGGCACCCCATCCGTCGGATCAATCCCAATTCCGACTGTCGTTTCAAAAAACCACTGGGTGGCGGCGGGAGCGGCGAGGGCGGCGAGCCGAGCGACCGGGACAACGCCTGGGATGGCTAGAAAGCGCTCTAGGCGGTAGTGCCAGAGGGAGGTGCTGCCCAAGAGGCCCCCCCGAACCGGAAGCAGAGCCTGGTCAGTCGGTTGGTGGCAGCTCGGGGAGGGGGGATGGGGGAGCGGTGGAGGGGGCGGGCCGAGGCAGCGGACATGTGGGGGTCGGTGGGGGTCAGGGTTATGGGAGACCGGGCCAGGGCGAGGGGGGGGCGGTGGCCGACCCAGCCGACACCGTCAATACCTGACCAAGAGGACCCCGAGGACCTCTTGGTCAGGCAGTATGACGTCGTCCTCGACCTCGACTGGCTGCTACGTATCGCTGCTCGGGTGGGCCAGCCGCATCTGCAACAAGTTGTTGTCGGCCAGGTCCCGGCCCGAGCGATGCCGGGCCGAATGGGCATGATTCGCGTAGAGGAAAAAAGTTCCCTCCGCCCTCTGAGGGGATGTCGTCTGGTGAGCACAGGGACGGTGGGCTTGACTGGCTGGTGCCAAATCGGAATGCCGACCGGGTCATATCTCGAGTCAACAAAGCCACTGACTTGGGGCCGCCAGTACGTGCGTCCGGAAGGCTACCGACTACGGCGTATTCCTCCTCTTGACTGGCCCGCGACAACGCGCTCGCGCGGCGAATCGGCCGATGAAGCCCCGACTGCCTGCCCACAAGGAATCCATACGTCGATATATTTCCTCATGGAATCAGGCGATCAGATGAATCAATCCGATCGTACAACTACTTTGTTCCCCGCCGTCCGAGTCACCATGTCAGTTTATGACCTCGGCCGGGGTGCTCGCCGCGTCCCCCGCCGTCTCTCCTTCCCGTGCTCGCCTACGTCACGGGGTCTCAGAGTCGCGATTGTAGTGGGGGGGGTGGTGGTGGCCGAGTGGTCATGGTCATTGTGCCGGTGGCAGTGCAGGTTGCGGTGTCGAGATCGATCGACCGGAAACCATGGCTGCACAAGACTCGCCTCGACTCCGCCGACCAGGTTCGCGCGCGTCCCTCTACGTGGTGCCAGCGTGGTCACTCTTCTTTCCCCCAATAGTCCGAGGAAAAGGCCGTGTGGAAGCAGGAGTAGTGATACTCGTAGTTGTGGCAACCGTGGTGATGGCGGACTAATATGCGCCGGCCGAGACTCTCCCCCCGAGGTCCGAGCCTTGTGGTAGCTGCGATACTCGTAGTTATAGTAGCTACAGTTGACCGGAATTGATATGTTGAGATCGAGAGCGCATGGCGACAGCGGAGGACTCGCGTCATCTGACTGCGATCCGGTCCGGCCGCGTCTCCCACCGCGGCTCAGCATCAAGGGGATCGCAACAAGTCCAGAGGACGACGGTGGTCTCGATGGCCAGCTTCGAGCCTGCTTGCTCGTCAGCAGCCGAGGACCGCACCGGCCAGCTCGAGGGCGGTCTTGGGGCCAGCTCCGAATTTGTTGCGCAGCCGATTTTGCCAGCTCGGAAAAGGCAGACTCTGCACTTGTTTCAGCCCGCTCTGCGGCGCCTATTGGGTTCGATCGATCCGTCGTGTCAGCTCGTCTGTTCCTAAACTCTGTTCAGCAGCAGAGGTATCGCGCTGACTGGCGCGGTGGCCGAGTCCTCCTCGGGACGCGTCCATGGTTTCGGCTTGTTGCCAGCGCCCCTTTATTCTCGACAGTTTTCCCCATCTGTATACGGGGCTCGAGTCCCTTGAGACGCAGCCAGCTGCGACGCAGGCTGCTCGAGAGCGGCGTCCATGGCTTTGGCTTGTTGCGACTCTTGATTGTTTCGTCAACAGGTCTTGACTCGATGCTGGATCCGGGTCCCGAGTCTGGGCCCGACCGAGACCAGTGACCACGGCGGTGCCGCCCAACGCTCAATGCGTTGTTCTGGCGGAGCCGGCGGCAGCTGTCTGTAAAGTGGAGCAGGAGGTGAACGTGGTCATTGTGGTCGTGGTGATGGTGGTGGCGGCAGTGGCGGATGTGGCGGTGGCGGTGGATAGGCGGCAGCAAATGCGGCAGAGATTGTTGTCATCGTGGCGGCGGCAGTGATGATGGCCATGGCGGTTTCGGAGGGGGTGGCGGCGGTGGCAGGGGGCGCATTTGCTCCCAGCGCAATTGTTTTGATGGCCATGGCGTTTTGGAGCTCGCCAGTCGTGGGGACAAGGAAGCTGGATGGGTCGTCTCCATGCCGCCGCATCGCAGGTTTACAAACTCGGGGCCCGGATCAGAATGTCAGATAATGCCGCCGTGATGATGGTGGTCCCCGACCCCGTCCAGGTGGACCCACACAAAAGGTTTCTGCTTCAATCTTTTTCCATAGGAGTAGAAAACCGAGTCATACAGCGTTGTGAGCGTCTCGGCAACTTTTTCGCCACTGACCGGTACCCGTGCTGCTGCACACTCTCTCGTCGCTCCAGTCCGAGTCGGGCCATAAAGGGGTCGGCCGTCTGCGGGGGACCGGGACGGGATTGAGGACCCGAGGGCGGGGATGCATGCATTCGAGCCACAAAAGGGAACCCACAGACCGCCCCGTCAACGGGCCGTACGTGATGCTGAGAGTGCGTCTGTGGTCCAAGACAAAAGGTAACCATTTGTTGTCACCGGAGCTGCAGCAGGGAGAGATGGCTTGGTCCAGCTCTGGCCCTGCCACCACCACCACCATGTGGTCCACATGAGTCCGTCCCTGGCCCATGTACCCGCTGGAGATGGCGACGTGAGCTTTGACCTACTGCGATTCCATTCCGTCGTATCCTCGCACCATGGTTTTATTTCTAATATGCTCTTCTTCTGGGCAGTCGTGGTTCTGACGCCTCAGTGTGAAGCTGAGCTGCATTCTGGCTCTCCTGGTTCCTGCTCCCTGGCTCTGGTTCGCGCCGGAGCTGGGCTACGCGTCTCGCGCCGGGTCTGGCGATGGCCTCGCTCTGGCACCTTGTCGTAGCAGGCCATGGCCACGACCGCCCGCTCAAAGGGAACAAGGAACCGTCCTGAATGGCCTGCTTGATGCCAGTCCCTTGTTCTCGCCCGGCCCTACTTTGTTACCGGGTCCTTGTCCACAGACATCCTTCCTTTGCATCGCGGTCTCCTTTGTCCGACCCTCTTTCATCATGCTGCCGATATATAGAAGATTGTGGTCCCCTCCTCCTCCTCGTGTCCGCAGAACCCTTCACCATCTCAAACCCCTTTTGCCGACGTATCGCAGTTAGCCGAACCTCCACCGCCCCTACCGATTTCGGATCCGATACGCAGGCGTATCTACACCAGACGCGACCGCCACCCCCATCAGGAAAGTACGCGTCCAGTCTTTTCACCAGTCTGCAGCCATGGGACTCTTCGACGACATCGCGACCTGCGTCGCTGCTGACATGCGAGAGAAGCATCAGCATGGCCAGAAGCACGGCTCCAAGGACGGCTCGAGGAAGAAGAAGCATGGCGAGCGCACGGAGCGCGGCCGGACCCGACACCACGCGCGCGGCCGAGACCGCGGCCCTCCGTCGGGCGACGACACCGATGGCACGGATGATGATGAGGTAGGTGACCCTGATCAGGCGGATCATCCGCCCGCGCCAGACTCGCTGGCGCCACCGACCAACTCTAACGGTCGAGTACAGAAACGGGTGACATGGACGGCCGACACGGTCAGTCCGACGGGAGGGCGGCCGTCTCGACTCCACCGGCATCGGCGCCACCAGAAGGATGGGCACGGCTCGGCGGCGGCGCGCAAGCGCAGCCGCAGTCGCAGCCGCAGCCTCATCCGCCAGCGGCAGGCCGAGGAAGAGGCCCGGGAGGAGGCGTTGGAGGGGCAGCAGCAGTCCTCGCTTGTTCCCGTCCCCCCGCCAGAGGCGGCCGGGGCTACGGCGGCCCGCAGACCCGAGAGCTCCACGGCCACGATGCGGGCCGGCCCGGTGAGCGAGGACGACTCCCCGCCATCTCCGCGGACGGCGGTGACAGCCGCGACGGCGTGGCCGAGCCCGGCCGAAACAACCGCGGCGCGAAACCAGACCCGGACCCGGACCCCCGATCGACCGGACCCGGCGCCGGCGCCGACCCGGACCATGGCGGCTCCTCCCGCGGTGGCGGGCCGGCGGGAAAGCCGGGCCTCCGCGGCCGTGACCGCGTGGCCGGCCTACCCCGATGCGTACCCGCTCGGCAGCAACAGGGTTCCGCAGCGGGGCCCGCCTCGGCCGAATGCCGCGACCGCGAGCGCCGGCGGGCTCGGCAGCCTCCAGCAGGCGCTCCAGGCTCGCGACCGGGCGACCGGCGACAACGGGGACGCGAACGTGTACGACCTGGACACGCGCAATGCCGGCACGCGCCGGTGGCTTGACCGGATGCCGGTCGATCCGGCCCATCTGACGATGCGGCCGGCTTCGGTGACTCTTGATGGCGACGACGATCTGTCGTCGGTGGGGCCGGAGGATGCGGTCGCGTGAGGGGGTGACATGAGGCGCGCACTGGCCCCCCCCCGTCCGCAGTGGCGATTGCCGCCGCTGGCTGACGCAGGCAGAGACGCCGGATTATCTCGATTGTTTTGGCTTGCCGAGGCCGAGACGGCCGCCCGAGGGCACCGCATGGTCCTTTGTGGCCACTTGTTCGTTTACCTGGATGGATTTCGTTTTGTTGTTGGAATTGGGTTTGGGTTTGCCAGCGCCCTCGCTGAATGGCGCTGCCGACCGACGGGCCAAGGCCCAGCGGCGGACCTGGTTTGGTGACCCCAGCAGACAGTAAGAACCGCCAGTCGCTATGCGCCCCTCTCGGGGATGGAAGATTTCCTCTGTATCAAATCAATATATTTTTTTTCTTTTTGTCGCCCCTTGTTCGATTTTCAATCGATTCAGCTGTGCAGTTCGCCGCGGCAATCTTTTTCCCTGATGATCCAGCTTGAGGGTGCCCGCCCCCACCCCCGCCCGACCCTGCAGATAATGAATGCAGGTTACCGCGGACCAAGCCTCTCGCAAGGTGGCCGCTTCATGTGTTAATTAAACTGGCCATGATTGGCAAATATCATTCTGGCAGAGGCCGAGATGGTCAGAATGCGAAAAAAAACCGAGAAAAAAACAAAAAAAGATGTACACAAGGATGCACACAATGTAGCACCGCCTCGTTTCGATCGAGGGACCCCTGGGTTATGAGCCCAGTGCTCTTCCGCTGAGCCACGGTGCTTGGGTGATTGATGGAGGGTGGAAAGATTAGAATGACTAAATGGCTCCTCCTCGCCGCCAGCCCTGCTCCACTTGGCAGCTTTGTCATACTTTGCCGACTTTGTCGCAAGCCAAGTCCCTCAGCTGTCTTTGGGCGTCCTCGAGGAGCAATCCACCAGGCCTGTGGCACCAAGCCCGACCGAGGGTCTCCTCCGACCGAGATCTCCGACCAAGCTCTCCCCTCTCTATCTCGAAGCGCAGCCGGACAGATGAGGCACGGCAATTAAGCTTGTCCCCGTCGCCCCTGATCCTCCATCTAAAAAAAAAAAAAGATCCCTGGAGCGGCTGGCCGGGGTCGCTGACTTGGCGGTGTGCGAGACGCTTCGGCCTGCCTTGTCTGTGCTGTCCGCACCGTTTGCGTTGTCTGGGAGGTCTCAATTGGCTCCAGGATGGCTCCAGGATGCCGATCATCCGATCATGAGATCGTCAGGTCTTCCTGCCTGCCCGCCCGCGCGGATGCGTGGATGCGTGGTCGCACGAAGAGAGGCATTTTTTTATTTTTATTTTTCCCGTCAGCTCTGTCGGACGATCTTGCCGTGCCACCACTTGGCGAATCTCCCATTGTCCGTACAGTGCTGTATTGCATTTTCCATACCGCGTCTCGGTCTCGGCCGGGCCGGTCCGCCGCCCGTCGTTTGCGCCTTGTACTACGGCTTGGATCATTGGTCCGTCAGTGGAGCAGTGGGGTCTGTCTCAACTTTCTCCACCTTTTTTGGCCATCAGATGTGTATGGACTTGGAGAAAAAAAATGTGTGTGGACCATCAAATGTGTATGGAGCCTGCCAGTGGCTCGCCTTGTCCGCTGACCCCGACCCTGCGCGCCCCTGCGCGTCGAGTCTGCCTCCGGGTGCCTTTACATTCTCGCTGTCTACCGACTGCCGCCACGTCTCTTGCGGCCCACCAGGTAAGCATCGGCAAAGCCCAAGCAACTCGTCATTCCCCACAGTGTCGACCCATTCTCTGAGCGCTGGCCCCTTTTCCAACGTCCAAGGGACAGCAGCGGAACCGTTGCTTTCCCCAGTGGCTGGCTATCGCGCTCTCTCTCGCCCTGGCCGACTGGTCCACGTGGCGGACTCTGCAAGCTCAAGGCGGGCGCCCGGCCTGTCCGGCCTGCATACCCTCCAATGCGACGACGCAACCAAGTGTCGGTAAGCTGGTCGATGTTACGACCACTGCCCTGCCCTACATCCATCTTCTTTGCCTGCATCCCCGTCCCCCATCGGCGGTATCCGGGCAGGACCGAAGCAGGTCATCTGCCACCTTGCTCGGCATGGCCCGCCGAGCCTGCGCACGGCCGTGGTGTGTTCCATGGCGCCTTGCCTGCCCCTCCCCGCCACCTACACCGCCCCCAGCAGACCGCCCCCCCAATCCGCCCCCCAATTCTCGCGCCTGCTCTCCTCCCTCGGTGTGGGTGGGTCTGGCTTGGGTCCAGTGTTGCGCTGCGCTGCTCTGCTACGTAAAAAAAAAAAACAGAAATTTTTTTTTTTTTGAAAAACAGAAAATAGAAAAAAAGGAAAAAAGAAAAAAAGAAAAAAAGAAAAGAAAAGAAAAGAAAAAAAGAGAAAGAAAAAAAAATAGAAAAAAAGAAAAGAAAAGAAAAAACCCCAAAAAGCACCGAGGTGGCACAGTCCGGTACCTGACCGATGCCTGGTGTTGCCTGCTGGTGGCCCAAAACCAAAGTGCTCAAGAGTGGTTCCCCGGCCAGGCCAGCCGACGGGTTCAAGCCCAGCTCCCAGCTCGAATGAACAGTCTCCCGTTTCTGCCCTCGTTCTTGGCCCATGCTCTGTCCTGCGCCCCCCTGAGAAAGTCGGCCGATTTGTTTTACGTCATACCATCCATCTGTAGGGCTGTCGGCCGCGACGAGCGGGGTAGCTGGCCCTTTTGGTCCGACACAGTGCGGACAATTGGCCCCCGGTCCAGGTTTATAAACAGCTTGATCCCCCCTCTCCCCTTGCGTCTCCCCGACCTCTCCCTCTGACGAGCAGAGTATCCAGCTCCGCGTCCACCCCAAGCCGCCTCTTCACCCCGCTGGTTCCCTCCTCACCCGCTGCCGCCATGGACGGGGCAAGCATCGCGGGGCCCGAGCCCGGACCTGATGAGCCCACCCTTGATAAATGCACGCCGCGCCCCCCCCCCTCCTGCCGCCCTGGCTCCCAGCTCCTTGCTACATCTACTGACTGCCGCGTGTCGGTCTCGCAGCTCCATTCCCGATCCTCAACCTCCCCCCCGAGCTCGTGCAGCGGATCTTGCGCTGCCTCTCGCACCGCGATGCCAAGAAGGCGCGCCAGGCCTGCCGCGCGCTCGAGAAGCTCGCGTGGCCACGCATGATGAGAACGGTCGCCCTGGTCGACTTTGCCACATTTGTCCACTGCTTCCAGACCCTAATTCTGCGGCCCGACATCCGCACCCTGGTCCGCGCCGTCAAAGTCCACCCTGCCTTCGCCCTGGACGGTATCCAGAGCGAGACCGGGTCCCGGGACCTGTATCTGCAGCGCCAGCAGGCCGACGGCCGGCTCGAGCACGCCGCCTGGCCCGCGACCACCACCGAGAGCAAGATGATCCGATACGTCGACAGCAGCTGCCGGATCCTCGCGAGCCGCGACGGCCGTAATATCGGCCTGCAGCCGACTCAGCACCTCCTGGTCGGGATCCTCTGCCTCTGCCCCAAGGTGGCGAGCCTGTCCATGAGCCTGCCGTGCAGCGTGCTCGGGAGATCGCTCTCGCTGCAGATTCGGTTCCGGACCCTGGCCCAGGCCATGCAGACGCTCGTGGCCCAGATCTACCACCACGCCGACCTCGCCGACCTCGGGTCGATAGAGGACCCGGCCCCGATGCCCGCCTCCCTGGCCCGGCTCAGCCTCTCGCAGGACTCGGAATCGGCCATGAGCGGGAAGGATCTCAAGTTCTTCTTCGAGCTGCCGACCCTGCGCCGCCTGCACGTGTCCAGGCTCAAGCTGGACAGCAGCGCCAAGGCGACCGCGCCGGACCCCGCGTCCGGCAAGCAGATCGGGCTTCCGCTGAAGCTGCCCGTGTCGCAGTCGCTCGTCCAGCTGGATCTGCGGCCGTGCGTGATGAACAGCGACCACCTGTGGCACACGGTCGCCAAGTGCCGGGCCCTGCGCCGGCTGGCCATCTCGTTCGATTACTCGATGCCGGACCGCATGCCGGCCGGCGGCGTCACCCGCGCATCCGTCGGTCTCCTGCCGCTCGCCGGCACCCTCGAGTCGCTGAACATCCAGATGGTCCCGGCCGCGTTCCAGGTGCCCAGCGGCCGATACCGGTTCCCCTACCTCGCGGGCGAATTCTTCTCCGCCTTTTTGGCCAAGATGGTGGCCCTCACTGACCTCACCATCTCCACCTTCATCCTGTTCGCCGAGCCGACCCGGCTGACGGAGCTGAGCAGCGCGGCCAATCCGCGCCGGCCGATCTCGATGCTGCCGCCCCACCTCGAGAAGCTCACCCTGGTGGAGTCGTGGAGGGTCAGGCCGGGCGATTGCCGGTCCTGGCCCGGCCACGCCGCCCGCCCGACCGGCCACCAGATCAAGACGTGGTACCAGATCGACATGTGCAAATGGCTCATCGCCGTCCGGGTCGACTATCCCGACCTCCGATGCCTCCACTACATCCTGGATCCCGACGGCAAGTGGTGGCCCCGGAACATGATCGACGTGCCGGCCTCGCAGCTGCGGACTGTGGTCGACTGGCTCTCGGACACGCCCTATGAGTGCCGGAACGACTCGGACTACTGGTGGAGGCCAAACGTCTTGGGGCCGTCGTGGCCCCGGCTCCCCGGAAGCGACCACGACCCAAATGGGTACTCGACCGAGTCCGACGTCTGGTCGAGCGACGGGGAGGACAGCGAGGACGGGGATGGCAACCCCATCCTCAAGGCCTGGCTGGCCGACCTGTCGGTGGAGGAGCAGGGGGGTGCCGAGAGCTCCGAGGAACCCAGTGAGGATGACGACGAGGAAGCTGGCGCGGCCGATGACGACGAGGAAGCTGGTCATAGCCACGGGCTGGAGGTGTGAGCGGAAAACGGGGAGGCAGATGTACGAGATTGTATTTGTAGTGGTCACCGTAATGGGACATGGGGCCAGAGAAGCGCCAGATGCGCGCTCGCTCCCCCGTCTTCCCGCCAGTCTAGGCAGCAATATTTGACTAGCGCTCTAAAGTCCCAGTCTACGTATAATACTTACTATACATTATTCGTCTACTGGTAGATCGAGGGGCTTGACCGGCCTATCCCGTCTTTGTATCGGTTTCTCTCCCTCCCTTCTGATACGGATCCTGGTGCGAGATTATCTGCCGCCGACAAGCTTGAGAGCGGTGCTCACGGTCCGGCCCCGCTCAAAGAAACCGGCCCCCCTGGGAGAGTTGGACCTCGATGCGCGGTCGGGAAATGGCGATCCGGGGGGTCAGGAAGGCGACCGGGCCTGGCCGACACAGGCGACCGACCGGCGAGGGACAGGTGTGATCGGGGCAGCCGACGGGCGCTGGAGTGGCGTAACTGGGGCATCCTCCTTCTTCAGACAGCCCCGCTCGGCACGGAAGCGACTCGGGGTCTTGACAGCCCGGGGCCGAGATGGCCATCACCACGTCATCCTGGCCATCATTACGCTACATCCAGACTGCCAGGCAGCCAAGATACAGTTGCGGGGGATCGCGTTCTTTTCCGAGCAGGGGAGGGGTTATCGGTCGGCAGCAGAAGGGATGTTTGCCTGATGGTCGAGGTCGCGATTGCCACGTATTGTGTTGCGTCATGAGATCAAGACGACAGACTCGAGCATCACCTAGGTTTCTGCTCGGCGCCGGAAGGAAAAACGACTCGACCACGGCCTGCGCGAACCGTGACCGGCAACAGGCAACATGAAGGTACGTA
>JAOYNC020030912.1:0-13686 GCA_025802115.2 Bertia moriformis
CCTGAAAGCCCCACGCGGTGGCTGATTCATCTCAAACTCGTCCTCGAAGCCGGGCGGGGCGAAATCGCCGACCGGTCCCGAATGCCGGGGGGGGCCGCTCGGATCGGGAATTGGGATCGGCACTGCCGGCTCCGACTCCCGCTCCGGCACCCGGCCCGGCCTCTCTATGGCTGGGTGGTCCGGTTGAGTGGCGGGGGCCTTCTCGAAGTCGGCGCGCTCGCGTTTAATGCCCGGCAGAAGCCTGTCGATGATATTGGTTGAGAGCAGACGTGACAGCTCGAGCGGGGCCCCCGTGGAGGCAAATGCTCCGTGAAGCAGTCTTGTCTGGGTTTCGTCGTCCTCCTGATTCTCATGTGCGGGCGGAATGCGAATCGGAATGGCGCTCAAGTTGACAAGCTCGGTGATGGCCTCGTCGAAGCGGTAGACCTGCGAGCCACCTGCGGCGATAGCTCGAACTTCGAGCCTCGAGCCGAGCTGGTCGACCCGGATCGTGATAGGGGCGCCGATGCTCTTGTGGCGATACACGAACGTGCGGGAGCCGGATGTCGCATTCCATTCCGGTCGGAGACGGGTGCTGTTCGGCTGGTATCCGGCTGTGGTAACAATGCTGTCAGTAAAGAAGGGTTGGCCGGAGCGAGGATGGGAGCGCAACACTTGCAGTCAGGCTCCGAATCTTCGTTGAAGCCATGGAGGATGAAGCCAACGTTGGTCAGGGACGCATGGACAAACAGCGCGACAAGATCAGAGGGCGAGCGGAGCTCGGGGGTTTCCTCTTCGGAGCTGAGCTTTGGCAGGGCGGCTGCCATGGCCGGAAGAATGGTTGGAGGGGATAGGGAAGCCATGCCTGAAAAGAGAGCTGGCAGAAGTAAGAAGATGATGCTGTTACGGGGTGAGAGAGAATCGGGAGAAGGTTGCTGCTACCTATCGTCATAGCCAACAGCGGGTGGCGGGGTCTTGGTCAATGTGAGCAGGGCTGGCGCTGGAAGTGGGGCTTCGCAGTGACTAAGCAGACGCCGCCAGCTGCCTCCTCAAATGGCACGCTTCTCTTTAGTAACTAGCAACTATCTTGCCTCGCACTTGAATTGAGCTGGCCCTGGCCTCACTCCCACCTGCCGCTACAACTCATTTTCATCATGAGCCCACGCGCAATCCTCCCGACGGCTTCTTTACCTAGGGCGTCGATCCGAGCCGCCACTCGGACTCGCGTGCCAATTCGCGCCGTGGCTACCACGCCACCTCTTCGCGATGCCTCCTCGTCCTCGTACTCTAGCCCGTTCACCGGCGACAGCAAGGGAAACCATATCCCCGACTTCTCCAAGTACAAGTCAGGCGGCGAGGGCGGAAACAAACTCTTCTCCTACTTCACGGTAGGCGCGCTCGGAGCCGTCTCGGCGGCCGGAGCCAAGTCGACAGTGCAGGGTAGGCGATTGCAAGACAGATCTTGACCGGAGAAGGAGAGACGTGGTGCAGCACGCAGGCTAATGATGGTCATTTCGGGGCCGCGCAGAGTTCCTCGTCAACATGACCGCATCAGCCGATGTGCTCGCCATGGCCAAGGTCGAGGTTGACCTTTCCACCATCCCGGAGGGCAAGAACGTTGGTCTAACAACCCCCTCTCCCCTTCGGCGTGGCGTCCGGCGTCGGCAGCGGAAGAGCGAGCCTGACAGTATGGGCACACAGGTGATTATAAAATGGCGTGGAAAGCCCATCTTCATCCGGCACCGCACCTCGGCCGAAATCGACGAGGCCAACAGCGTCAACGTGTCGTCGCTCCGCGACCCGCAATCCGACGAGGAGCGCGTCAAGAAGCCCGAGTGGCTGATCATGCTTGGTATGTGACATCCTGTCGGGCAAGCAGCACATACTGATTCGATTTCCACACCAGGCGTCTGTACCCATCTCGGATGCGTCCCGATTGGCGAATCAGGAGAGTATGGCGGCTGGTTTTGCCCCTGCCACGGTTCTCATTACGATATTTCAGGCCGGATACGCAAGGGGCCTGCGCCTCTCAACCTTGAGATTCCCGAGTATGATTTCCCCGAAGAGGACAAGCTGGTGATCGGATGAAAGGATGTCAGGGGTAGATGGGAAGGGGGGCTATAGATGGGGAGACGCATGTTTCTCTTAGAGACCATGTGGGGGTGGTGCTGTGGCCACAGTCAGGAACAATAAGTACTTATACAAAAGCCCGGACCTCGGTATTCGCATATACATTGTTGGTATATCCCGTGGAGTAGCCCCATCAACTGGCTGGCTCATGTGTGTTTTTAATGCCGGGCTTTTTTCAGCTGAGCTGGCATGTATCTGTGTGTTTTCCGGTCCAGGCATTTACCGGGCTGCTTTCTGAGAACCTGCCGAAAATGCTGAGGTCTGGGATCGCTTGTATATCGAGGGAAGAGGTGGAAAAGCCATCTGTGGGCGGGGGGGGCTCTGGCAAGGGACGAGGCGATTGCGCAGTCTGCTGGCCAGCCAGGCGCAACTTGCCAAATAAAGTCGTATTTTCGGGGATCCGCAGTCTCTCGGGCCCGCATGGCGGCGCCAGCCACCTGGCGGTTGTCTGGCGACGAGCTGCGACTGGCAGACATGGCGGGGCAGGATCGATACACCGAGCGTGTTCCTTCCCTCTTCTCTCGTCTCCCCTGCCCTCCTCCCTCCCTTGTGCTGTAGTATCTATCGTAATCAGTGATCACAGTCAACTCGAAGCACACCGTCCCGCCGTAGCCTGCCGTCGGCGGCGCCAAGTCTGCGAGAGATAGTACATCCTCATCTTCATCGAGAGGGACCGGCCTGCAGGCCATGGTTCTGTTCAGCCTCGACGGCCGGGTTCCGGCCCTGCTGGTTGGCGCCGCCGCCGCTGCCGTTACTCTCCTCTTGGTACGACTCTTTTCCGCGCCCACGATCAGACGCAACGGCATACCGCTGAGGTGACATACATCTCACTCCATATATCAATCAATCCGCCCGCCCTCTTCCTGACTGCCCCACGCCGACAGGTCCCCCCCCGGCACGCTGCCCCTGCTAGGCAACGGCCTGGCCTTTCTCCTCCGGCCCAGGCTCGACCTCTTCGCCCTGTTCTCGTCATGGGAGAGGCGGTCCGGCCGCGAGACGCTGCAGCTGCGGGTCCCCTCCATCCCGCCGGCGGTGCTGATCCACGACCCTCGCGTGCTCGAATACGTGTTCAGGCACGAGGGCGCCGTGTTCTCCAAGGGCGAATTTGTGAGGCGCCGCTCCTGGGAACTGTTCGGGCGCGGCATCATCAACGCCGACGGGGAGCTTTGGCGGGCCCAGCGCCGGGCCGGGCTCGAGTTCCTGAGCGCCGCGAACCTGAAGGTGCTGATCGAGGTCGCCCTGCCGCGGCACCTCGAGGCGGCCGCTCAGACGCTGGCCGATGCGGCGGCCGAGGGGGCCGTGTCGGACCTGCAGGCCGTATTCCTCACCCTGACGACCGGCCTGATGGGCCAGATGGCGTACAACATGGACATGAGTGGCCACGGCGAGTTCACGGCCGCGTTTGAGTATGCATCCGCGGTGACGGCCGACCGGTTCCAGAACCCGCTGTGGCGACTAAAGGAGGCCGTGGCCGGGCGCAGGGCGAGGAGGGCGTTGCGGGCGGTCGGCGCGTTCGGCGTCGGCATGGTTGAGAACGCGTTGCTGGATCGACAGCAGCAGCAGCCAAGTGATGGGCCCGACCGCGCCGGCACGCTGATCCAGGCGCTTCTGGGGGCCATGGGAGATGACCGCCAAGCGACCGCGGAGGCGGCGCTGAACTATCTCTCGGCGGGCCGAGACACCACCGCGCAGGCCCTGACCTGGGCCTTTTATCTCCTCGCCTCCCACGGCCGCGTCCTGGCACAGCTGCGCCAGGCGGCTCGCCACGTCCTAGACAATCAAGTTCCGCGGCCGGGACTCCCCGGTGCCCCCTTGTTCGACTTCGATCCGACACTGTTCACGCCCGCATCCGTGCCCTATGCCACTGCCGTCTTCTACGAGACCCTGCGACTCTACCCCCCGGTCCCGTTTGAGATAAAGCAGGCCAAGAAGTCGACGATGCTGCCGGATGGCACGCTGCTGCCATCGGGCGCGGTCGTTGCGTGGTGTCCGTGGTCGATGGGCCGATCACGGGCCACGTGGGGCGAGGATGCGGATGCCTTCCGGCCCGACCGGTGGCTGCACGCAGATGGGACCGTCGCGGGCCGCAGCCAGGCCGAATTCCCCGTGTTCAACGGCGGGGCCAGGGTATGTCTGGGGAAGCGAATGGCTGAGCTGATGGCAGTGCAGGTGATCACTACGGTGGCGCTGCTCTTCAACCTTGCGCCGGCCCGCCCGGGGGCCAGACCGACAAGCGGCAGCAGCCTCACGCTGCCCATGGAGGGCGGCTTCCCTTGTCGTGTGACGGAGAGAACGGTGCTGGAACGGGCAGGCGATGGGCGAAACTGAGGGAGCGTATTGTCGGCGCCGGGCCGGCCGGCCGGATTCATCTCCGCCGGTCCGGGGTCAAGGTCCGAGCGCGGTCTATCGCCGCCCCATCTATATCCGCTATCTACCATCTCATCATTCCCCTCCAGTCCCCTCCAGATCATCCGTCCTGCCGCATCTTGCGGAAAAAGTCCAATACGCCGGTGTAAACGACCAGCAGGATGCCACCGCCCGGTCCGAGCCGCAGCACCTTGGGCAGGAAGCCCTTGTACAGGGCAGCGAACCCCTCCTCCCGGGCGACGGTGGCGACGGCGGGCCAGGCCCAGTTGTACTTGGGGATGACCCCGGCCACCTTGGGGCTGTTCTGGATCCGCGACTTGACCACGTCCATGGGGGTATTGAGGATGGTGCCGACGGTGCCGCCGACGGTGCCGGAGATGATGTCGTTGGTGACCTGGCCGCTCTTGGTGCTCGCAGCCGGGATCAGCTGCCGGACCTGGAAGATGCAGCCGAAGTAGCCGGAGTTCCAGAGGATGTGGCGCCACAGCGTGCTCTCGAGGCCGTTGTACATGGCGAGGAGGCCCTCGTTCCGGACCGTCTGGACGACCACGTCGACCATGCCGTTGTATCGGCCGGCCGACGCCTTGTCCTGCAGTCGGATCTTGACGAGTTCGAACGGGACGACGACGAAGGACTCGGTGGCGCCGGCCGAGGCGCCGGTCAGGACGGAGAGGGACTGGGTCATCTTGGACACGCCAAAGGCGCTGCGGTAGAACTCTCCCCACTTGTCGTTGGCCGCGAACTTGGTGGCGCGCTTCGGGGCCTCCATGAGGATGGGCGCGGTGATGCCGCGGTACAGGCGGGATGCCCTGTCGGTGCAGCAGAAAGTTCAGTTAGCGTGGGGCCGGCCGGGCCGGGTCGTGGCCACGAAGGGATCGGGGCAACCGACCCCTCATCACGGATGATCTTCCGGAGGCAGTCGAGCATGCCATTGTAGGCGTCCGTGCCCGCGACCGCCTTGCCGGTTTGCAGTTGTACTCGAGTCTTGACGACATCCAGCGGGTACCTGGGCGGCGTCAGCTGGAGATGGGGGGGACGAGATGAACGGAAATACTGACATGACCAGAATCTGTATCCGTGGGTGCGCCGTCAGCCATCGGCCGCCGGGTCATACGCTGGGGGGGGAGACGTGGAGACGGGAGACGGGCCTCCGAGACACCGGCGACGGCACCTGTTCACACATTCGCACCCAACTCAGCATGCGACCCTCTCTCAATACGCGGCGGGATCACACATACCAGCCGCGAACTGGTAGGCAAACGGGAGCGGCTTCTCGCTCGACATGGTGCCTGGTGATTGATAATGGCGCTCTGTCGGGGCGTGCAGGTCGGCAGAGGAGAGAGATGGAGAGGTGGAGGAGGGGTGGAGTGGAGCAGGGTGGTGACGCTCGGGCCATTCTCGGTAAGAACTACTCGCATGGCGCGTGCCAGGCGCGAACGGGCCTGGGACTGACTGGCAAGTAGTGATAGATCTGACAGGAACTGGCAGCTAAGATTATACTTGGGAAATTGCAGGTCAGTTTCATAAATCGGTATACTATTATTGATACCAACCTGGGTTGATCAAAGTGGTCGGCTGTGCCATCACTTTGATCAGCCAAGCCGAGCCAGGTTGAATGTTGATACCAGATCTTGCTTATGTAATGACATGGGCGCTCGCAGACGTCATTTGGAGGCGGAATGGTCCCTGCTAGCCCTGAGTCAAGGTAGGGGAATGCCCCGCCTCCCTCTCCGGCGACGTATCTAGCAGGAATGGGAAGGACGATCGGAATATGCCATGTGCGCTCGCTACCTGTGGGAGAGTTCTGCCCAGGGCTATGTGGTCCTCGCCACACCCTCGAATCCAGAATGACGATACAGATGGTGGAATGGAAATATGGCTTGCTCCAGCTCCCAAGTGCTGGCAAATCCCCCACTCACAGCAGAATAGAAGCATATCCATTGTTCCAAGTAAAGTACTAATCTGCTGATAATTTCATATCTCATGCTCGCCTTACTCTTCTCTCACTACCACTCCAGTCAAGATTGACAAATTGGCCCACTCTACTCAACATAGAATGCAGTCGGATAGGGGAAGAGGAGCGGAGAGCACACCGTAGACATCTCCCGTCGCAGGCCTTGCAAGACTGACCTAGGTTCTACGCAACTGGATATACGGCATACCGTGGGCTCTGCTCGACTGGTCTAGCTTCTACGTATTTTGGACCGACCGGGCAGCCAGACCAGATAGACATGCCTGATATATATAACCACCATCAGACCTGCCATGGCAGCATTCTTCATTGGGCAAATAACATCATACACCCACCACCGCCACCACCCAACATCTTGTCTGTCTGTCACCGATCAGCCCACACATTGTGAATGATCGGGCCATACACTCATCCCCCTCAAGGAGTACGGGGTCGTTTCCAGAAGTATTGCTGCTCGGCCCGACGGTTAGCCGACGGAACAGACAGGACAACTCAACCCAACCCAATCGCGGGAGCAGTCAGTTCTCCGAGTCCTTACCTTGTGCTGTCTCCGACAGCTTCTCAAGCTTGGTTTGCCCAGCCCGTCAACGACCGCCAGTCGCCTATGCTCATCACCGTCCCCCTCCGGTATGTAGTAATACTCGTTCTCGAGCGCCTTGCCGGCCGCGTCCTTGCCCTGGCGTGCGATCATGCCGATGCACGGCACCGGCTTGAGAATGTCCACGAGGGCGCCGCGGCTAGGCCGGCCACCAAGCCTCTGCTCATCAGGCAGGTTGGCGAGGACGGTGGATAGGGGGGTGGAGGCGAGGCGCGAGAACGCGAGCTGGTTGATCACGTGGTTCGTGATCGCGGTTGGGTCGATGGCCGAGGCTGGGGAGGCGGGGGGGAATGTCGATGGCACGGCCGCGGCGGGCGGGGGAGAGGGCGGGGCGGTGGCGGGAGGCGGCGTGGCCGACCGACGGCGCGTCGGCGGCGGCCGGCAGAGAGGGTGAATGTCTCGCGTTACCGACTGGAGGCGACGCCTCCGAGCAGGCGGCGATCTTGGCGACGAGGCCTTCATCGATGCCAGCCGGTTTGATATGTTGTGGCCGAACGGGCCGAACGAGTGGACGATTGGGTCGTTCTCCTCATCCGGCTCGTGGTCGTCATCGTCACAATCGCTCAGGCCGGACGAGAAGGGGCTCGTGGGATTCGTGATGATGCTATTGCTAGTCGGCATGGCGTTGCCGCAGCCGTGATTGCCGCCTTGGTCATCGTCTGGGTCGTCGTCGTCGTCTTGGTCGTCGTGGCCGTTGTCGTCATCGTTGACGTGGTCGTCGTCGTCCCCATCTCGGCTGTCCTCCCGACCACCATCGCCACGGTTGCCGGCCTCATCCCCGCTCTCGTCCTCGTATATCTGCACCACATCGGCGGCGCCTCCGGGGAGCCATGCATGCGAGCGGCGGCGGGACAGGCCGTTCGTGACGACGGGCGAAGGCGAGACCGGCGACGCGAGCCTCCCCCCGAAGCTCCTGCGCAGCGGACTGGCCTGGAGGGCGCCGGCGCTCGGCGGCGCCGACTTGGGCGAGTCATCCCAGGGTGAGCAGTCGGACGACAGGATGGTCACGACCTCGGATGCGCGCCGGGGCCACCGGACCATGACTCTGGTGTCCTGCACGTCCATCATGATATCGGCCCCCTCGGTCTCGCTGGTGAAGGTGTCACCGCGCTGGAGATCCCAGCTGCGGCCCTGGCTGTGCACCCTGAGCCCGTTCCACCCCGTGCAGATGATCTCGACCCGGGCGGGCGTCAGGGGGGCGGGTGACGGCACATACCGGACCCTGACGTGGACCCGAGAGATGAGCCGGTTCGCAGACAGCTGGTAGTGCGACGAATTGCTGCTCCTGCCCATCAGAACGGGCTCGCCAGCGTCCGATAGCTCGACACAGCGCACAGAAGACAGCGGAGCGCGGTTATCGGAGCAGGACGCGGCCGCGGCCGCGGACACTGACATGGCCGACGCGGCGTCGGGCCGGGAGCCGTGAAATGAGGCAGGGGCCCGACGGGGCGGCGAGGATGAGAGGATGCCGGTGCTCGATGTCGGGATCGGGGTCGGATACTCGAGCCGGGCGGCCGAGCGGGACGGCGGGGCCGGCCGGCCCGAGCCCGAGGATGGCCGGTCGAGGGCCGAGGACGACGGGCAGAGGGCCTGTCGCTTCAGCGGGCGCGGCAGCACGGGCGAGGAGGACAGAGGCTCGAAGGGCGGGAGCAGGGTGGCGGCCGGCCGCTTGCGGCTCGCCGCCCGCGGCGACAAGAGCGAGCGCGAGGCCGACGAGGACGAAAACGAGCTCGAGGCCGAGGCCGGGGCCGGGGCCTTCCTCGGAGAAGAAGTCATTGGGGGCAAAGGTGTCGGAGATGTTCCGGGGCTGAGCAGTCGCGGCCGGGCCCTGGGGCTTGCCGTCAGGAAGCAAGGTAGAAAGCAGTCCGCAGAGATGACGAGAACCGTCTCGACTCCTTGGCGGGCGAGAGCAGACACGCATGAACAATTATCGAGCCCAGTATGAAAAGAAGAAGAGGCAATGGAAGGGAAGGGGACGGCCGGGCGGGGGAATTAGTACCGAGCAATCGAGGGCATGGGGGGGCGGCGATGAGCAGGTCGTGTCAGAGTATCAAGAAGGTAGGCAAAGGCCGGCTTCTCGGGGGGGGCAGAAGGACTTGGCATGCAATCCAAAATCAACGCCGGCTAGGTCGGAGAAGCAGAAGACAAATATGGGAAGAAAAGGAAACAGGAAAGGAAATGGTCAGGCGCATTGGCGCGTAAGTGATTTTATCGGCGGAGACATCCGCGAGACGCGCTTCCACGCCCCTCATCCCGGCTGCGCGTTTTCTGGCGTTGGCGTCCTCCTCGCGCCCTCCGCACCCCCACCCCACCCCCGCCTTTTTTCGTTCCCTTGCGCTTACCGGTTTCACTGTGGGGCAATGCGGCGGCAGTAGCAGCAGCAGCAGTAGCAACGCTGAGGCCGGAACTGCGTAACTGGCTGCATCGGCCAGCCCTTTCCCTTTCCGCTATGTACGCTACCCAGATGCTGACTAGCGGTGCTGCAGCTTGCAGGGCAGCCTGCAGACCAACCACCGCGGCGGCGGCGGCGGCGACAGACAGACAGGGAGGAACGCGTTATTTTATCAAGGAGGTATGCTGCTGTTGCCGCTGCCGCCGTTGCCGGCCACTCGTCGAATCCCGGGCTCTGCCGCCGCGATTTGGCACAACCAGTGGCAGACGTTGACTCGGCCGGCCATGAGGGGCCGCCGGCCAGCCCATGCCGGATCGGATGATCCATCACGCAACTTGTGCGCGCAGTGGGCGTCGGGAGCTGGGAAACGGATGGTCAGGGATGACGCGGACGGGTACTGGGCCGTTTTGAATTTGCCCAAGGGCTGGCTGGCTGACAAGCCCCAGCCCTCATTTCTTCCGGACCCTCGAGCCTGACGGTGGCGCTCCCGCCATGTCTCGCCGCAAAGAATTGATCATTTATCCAAGCACGGGGCGCGCTCTTCATGCACTGGTAGCGTGGCGCCGCGTGCCGCAGTGCGCCTGCTGTTTTATTCGAGTACCAAGCAACATCCATCCCTTGGATCGGTCCAGACTGATCCTGACGACGGCCTCAAGCGGTAGTGCCCTTCGTAGCGACTACTGAGGCTGAATAATAGATAATGCGAGGAGCTGACCTAGCATTTCCTATCGGTAGCTTAGTTTGGAATAGACAAGTACGAGCCGTGCTCCCCCACATCTGACATAATCAGCTTTGTCAGGGATGTCGAGAGACAAAACCGACCACCAGCCATCGCCCTCATCAACGCCGACAACTCCGCCGGCCCGCCTGCCGCCGGTCCCGGTCACCCGCAGCACCCCCGCCCCGACAGAGCCGAGTTCCCCACCAGACCGTGCTCCCTCGGATTTCCAGCCGAGGCACGACATTCTTTCCGCCGGTGTCCTGCCGTTCCCCATCGTCCCGTCCGTGTACGGCGACGAGGCCGATTCGCCGACACTCGCTCGCGCCGCCTCCATCGCCGCCTCCATCGCCGCCGCTGCCGCTGCCGCCGCCGACTTCGCGGCCCCGGATCGACCTCACCATCAGCGAGCCGGACCCTGACAGCAGTCAGCGTGCCCATCTGGCATAAGCACCACCATGGCCCTGTCGGCATGCTCAGACCAGTCTCCCGTCGCGAACGCACCTGCCGGATACCCCTGCGTCGGGCCCCGACCGGGAACGATATGCACATCACGCCAGTATTTAAAGGCCCAGGAGGTTCAGAATAAGCTGGCGGAGAACCAGGGAGACCCGGCCCGTGAGGTGCACTATCGCATCCACGGCATCCAGTTCATCGACACGCTCAGGCTCTGCCTCAACCTGTTGAGTGGCTCTCCCTTTTTCCACCCCTCTTCATCCCCTCATCTGGCTGGCTACCATTCGGGGTCGCGTTCAGGCCTTGTTATTCCCGGCTAACCCTGCTGGCGCGAGCGGACGAGTCGCAGTCCCGTCTCGACATACAACACTGCCTGTACCTACTTCCACAAATTTCGGCTCGACTATTCCAACACCGAATACAACTACCAGGACGCCGCAGTAGCTGCCCTCCTGCTTGCCTGCAAGGTTGAAGACACGATAAAGAAGCCTAAGGAGATTCTCTGTGCGGCCTACAACTTGCGCAACCCCGAAAAACCAGCCTCCCCAGATGACAAGGTAAGGGCAGCCCGGCCGAGTATCTTTTCTGTTCTGCTCTTCCTGCCCCCTGTCCTTGGCGGGACTATCCCTCGTTGACATCCGCCCTCGTCTGCAGGTCTTGGCTCCTTCCCACACCGTCATCGTCGCCCTCGAGAGACACATCCTCGAGACGATCGCATTTGACTTTCGTACCCGGCATCCCCACACCTTTTTACCCAAATTCATCCTGCTTGCGGTTGGACAGGACGTGGCGACGACCTCGTCTGAATACCGCAGCTTCTGTCGGCTCGTCTTTGATATCACCATCGACCTCTACAAGACCAGCGCCCCAATCAAGCAGACCTCGGCCTGCATGGCGATAGCCGTCATCAAGCTCGCCGCCCGGCTGACCGACAGGCCAACAGATCGGCTCGATGCCATCCAGCTCGGTCCCTCCATCGTCCATGACCCCGGAGCCGTGACCGAGACTGTCTTTGATCTGCTGGAGCTCTACGCCCAGTCCCAGAAGAGCACCAGAGTGGGGCCTCTATTTAATCCGGGTCGGTTTGTGCAGGTACGGCTTGACCTTAATAGGGACATTGATCGACACTATGCCCACCGGCTAGATGATTGCTGCTTAGCGTGCCAGAGAGAGATGGATAGGGGAATCGGCGTAATTGATCACAACGGCAACAGCAACCATAACAATGTCGACAGCAGCAACAGCGCCAACAATCGCCCCAACACCAACAACGTCAACGCCAATGCCAACAACAACCCCAACACCATCAACAACAGCAGCAACGGCAACGGCAACAACGGCAACAACAACAACCTGGAGGGCTTCCCGAGTCCCGCGTCCCAGAGCCACACGAATGGGACCAAGTGGCGGAATAGCATCGTATCAGTCAATGGCAAGGATCAACCTTCCACCACCTCCCCTGATGCCACTGCCCACACAGCCACATCGCCCTCCTCGAATCCCCACGGGCTTAGTACCTCGATGCGTCGGAGTCGCGCGGGGCAGGATAGCACCCTGCGCTACGTGTTTGACCACGAGCGAGCCAAGGGCGAAGCAGAGACGGTCACCAAGTATCGGACCCAGCAGTGGGAAGAGTATGAAGTGGAAGTGGAGGAGGCAGAGGATGAGGATGAAGTACCGAAGGAGAATGAGTCACCACGACCGCCGCCGCCGCCGGCCGCGCCGTCAGTGGATCGCGACCGGGGCCGGGATAGGAGCGATAGGGATCGAGGTTACCGGCCTGGCGCCGCAGACGGAAGGAGGGGATGTGGCGGCGGAGATGGAAGGAGAAGCAGTTTCCGCGGCGGACGCGGTGGCCGCGGACACGGTCATGGAAGCAGGACCTATGAGAGCCGACAGAGCCGGACGGGACGCCGCCATGGCCCGTACTGATCGTAATAACGTTACTATATCCGACACGTGATCGGCCCGGTCCGGGTTCACCAGTCTGTCCATCATGAGTGCCGAAGAAGGAGGCTGCTACTTTGGAGCGTGCCGACAGGCAGGTGTGACCGCCGTCGGCCAATATGGACGAGCGGTGGATCTCCATCTTACATGAAGAAGGGACCGGGTCTCAGAGATGTAAACATGAAGAGGGGACCGGGGGGGCGAGACGCGTCATGATTAGGGTCGGATCCCAACATCATATAGCCCGCTCCTTGTTCTTTATTTGTCGAATCATCTGAGATCTTATTTGACCAAGCAGGGAGACGACCGTTCCCGGCGGCGGCGACAAAAGGAGACAGAAATCATGAGCTGTATATTATGAAGAGTAACCATACGCGTAGTGCCACGGCCGAGAGGTGGCTATGGACAGGAACTCTGCCGACCACCACTGCACGCACGACCTCTCAACGCCCGCTGGCCAACCCCGCCTCCGAGCCCGTCTCCCGACCCCTGACCCACAGTCGAACAGAGTCTATCCTACCCCCCATCGCATCTCAGACCCGTTGTTGAGGTGCTCATATCTCCCCTCCTCCATTATGGGTGCACTGCAGTATCAGGACGTGAATGAGTGCGTCGGCGAGGGCGGAGCCTGGGGCCCCCAGGCCGACAGGCCGCAGTCCGCCTCAGAAGCCCGATCGGCCGTGACCTCGATTGTCCCGAGGGCGGCGGCCTGTCCGGAGGTCAGGTCGTTCATGGCGTGCACGCCGATGTTGAATCCGTGGTCGGCGTGGTCGATGGCGAGGACAGTGATCGAGTTCGTCCCGTACGTGAGGCGCCAGCAGGTACCGCACTCGGCCGAGTCCCAGCCGCTGACGACGGAGGTACCACCGACGTAGGGGAATCGGGGAAGCTCGCCCTGACTGTACCAGCCGTAGCGGGTAACCAGGCCCATGGGGCCGTCGGAGCACGCGACCGAGTACATGGAGCGGGTGGCGTCATCGTATCCGGGGTCGTATGTCACTAGCCGGGGAGGGGGTCAGTTATAGGGGGTCGCGGGGGGGGACATGACAGGACAAGAGCGGATCAGGGGGCTGGCTGGCTGTACGGACCGGTTATGGCTGACGCGGCGACGGAGAGGACGGCAAGGG
>JAOYNC020031006.1:0-13668 GCA_025802115.2 Bertia moriformis
GCCGCAGACGTACCCGGGCGCGGTCGCGAACCTGACCGCGTTCGCGCGCGCCGGTGTGCGGGTCATCGCGCCGCCGATGCCCTACCTGGTCGCGCTCGCCGAGGGCCCCCCGGCCGGCCCGGACCGGCGGACCATCGTGCCGAGCGAGTATGCGATCCGGGCGCGGGAGCTGGGGCTCGAGATCATCACCTGGACGCTGGAGCGGTCCGGCCGGCTCAGCGACGCGGCCGAGCGGGGCGGCTACTACTTCGAGTCGGTGCGGGAGGCCATCCGGCGGGATGGCGACGTGTACGAGGTGCTGGACGTGCTGGCGCGCCAGGTCGGGGTGCGGGCCATCTTCAGCGACTGGGCCGCGACCGCGACGTTCTACGCGAACTGCGTGGGGATATTCCCGTGAGACGGCCTGATTCCGGTCGTATCACATGTGGACCAAAAAACCGACCTTTTTATTTTCCAACTCAGTATTCTTGACAACGGAAGAGGGATATAGGCATCGTCTCGCATGCGGGAGGCGACGGCATGGAAGGGCGCTCAGGTTGGGGGGGGGGGCGTAATGGCATTCATTCTCGCCGCCTACCAGGATGTGACTACTACAGTGAGCATCGGGCTATATATAGCAAGGAGTACGAGCCGGCAGCGGACCGTGCGCTGCTGCTGCTATTATACGGCTCTCCAACATGGCCGCTATCTACTGTGCGGACGAGCTTGGCTGCGACGTTGCTTGGGAGTGGTGGCCAGCGACCGACTGCAGCGAGAGATTACCTTTGATACTGGTGCTGCCGAGTTCGAGAATTGATCGCTGGCCCGGCCGGCCGGCCGGCAGGCACACTGACAGACTCGGCTTACGCGCTTCCGCGGGGGAGTGGGGGGATCGTGGGGGAATCGTGGGGGGTGATGGTGAGCCCGCGTCGGCGTCGGCGTCGCCGGTCTCGAATCTGTCGACCACGAACCTGTCTTGGGCCATCATGCCAGTGTGCGCGCCCGCGTCCCGCCAACAAACAAGAAAACGAGGAAGCCAAGATGGCGATCCTTGTTTTCGCGTGGAGGAAGACAAGCGAGTCGAGTGTTTCGTGTCTCGACCCTGTTTTCCTCTGGTCGTCGGGCGCCGGCCGACCGAGACATCAAAGGCAAGCCCTCAAATATGGTCAAGAATCGCCAAAGCCGCAAGCGGCGGCGGCGTCAGCTGTGGGGGACGATGAGCTGGCGGGCTGGCGGGCGGGCGGGCTGGCTGGCTGGCTGCCGGCGCCGGCGGTGGTCGGTGGTCGAGATTAAGCATGCTGGGTCGGCAGCGGCTGGGCCCCGCTCCAGTCGGCCGCTCTGCCGTTCGTTCTTTAGCAGATACACCAGGCCTGGCCAGTGCGGCGTGTGTACGTTGTCATACTGCTGCTGCCGGCCTGTTCCACTGCCTGTTCTGCTGGGTGCTGGCCCAGCCGGCTGCCGGGGATACGGAATCTGATACATGTGATGGATATGTTGGTACCTGTCTGCCTGCCCGCCTGCCCGCCTGCCTGCCCCCGCCGCGGGCCAGAGCGGCAAGACCCATCTTCCCTGCAAGATCGAGTCCTAACTGCCGGGCGCCCTCCCCTGGAGGGGCCGGATCGGACCGATCGTGTCTGAGTGTGTGTGCACGCGGCCACGACCCGCTTGGCTGTTTTGGGCCGCTGGCCGGAGCGATTAATGGGAAGGCTGGGCTGTCGCTTCGCTTCTACCCAGTTGCTGACTAGAGAGAGACACCAGTGCCTGATCGGTCGCTTCTGCTGCTGACTGGCTGCACATGCGAATTATCGATCCGTACCTGATCCGCCACTCTGCGTGCGTGCTGGCTGACTGGTGGACATGTGGATTATCGACCGGAGCCTGACCGGCCACCTCTACTGTATATTATCAATCAGAACCTGATCCTCCACTTCTGCTGCTGGCTGGATGGAAACCGAGTTATGGATCAGAACACTCATCAGGAGTCACGCCGTCACCACTCGCGACTGCTGCCAGACCGGCAGAGCCGCCCCCCCGCACGACCGACCAGCCGAGAGACAGGCAGGCCTCGCGTCCCCGCTCCCGCTGCCAGACGGACGGGGCGCGCGCCACGGCCGGAGACACAGACAGACAGACAGACAGACAGGCCCTCATACGCGCGCCACCAATTGGAGCCTGCTTCCCCGCCCTCTCGCCCTCGGCCTCGCCCCCCAATGAACCAGCCAGACGAGATTGCCGATCACAACGCTGCACTCTCGGTCCTGCTGGGAGAGAGACAGGCGGGCAGGCAGGCCTGGAGCTGCGCCACTGGTGAGAGGAGAGAGCCCGCTCCGTCGCTCGCTGCTACGCGAACAGAGGACCGGTCTCGTATGTGTGTGCCACCAGACAGACAGGCAGACAGGCGCCTTGTCGCCAGCCGGACAACAGCTACCCTCGCCGTGCTGCATACACACAAACAGCCGGCACAGAAACAGCCCCCGCTACTGCTGCCAAACGGGCCGAGAGACCACTAAAACAGACCTCGCTACTTACTGCCCTTATTGCCAGACAGAGACGACAGACAGGCCGACAGACAGACGGACCGACAGGCAGACAGACAGACAGACCGACTGACAAATAGGCCGACAGACAGACACGCTCGCCATAATGGCCGCAGAGACAAACAGGCCGCCCTCATGCGACCAATTCCAAACAAACCTCATCCCAGAGGACAGAGCAGCCGGCCAGCCGGCCAAGACAGATGCGCGCCCCGACCAATCGCCGCCCCCTGGCCCAGCTTTCGCGACCGACGCGACGGCTAAAAAACAGACAGAAACAGCCGACCGACCACAGCCTTGGACTCACTCTAATCCCCCCCTCGTCCCCTCCATCCGTCCTCCCTCTCTGAGTCAACATACATCAGGGCGCGAGTACCGGTGCGATGCGATGCGATGCGATGCGCAAAGCCCCGTGAAACAGCGCAGGGATAGATACCGAGCCATCCGCCCATCCGCCCATTTCCCCCACTGCCCCAGCGAAGCCCGTGAAACGACGGGACCGGCCAGGGACTAAGTAGATAGATAGGTAGCTCGCCCGCGCCCGGCCAGTGCCCCCCCACCCGGCCGAGGCTGCCATATCAGATTGCCGCCACCTGAACCGCCACCCCGTCCCGCGCCTGTTCCGATTTCCTTTTTTAATACCTACATCGGCCTGCCAGCTCTCCATCTCATTCTGGAATCTGAGCTCGCTCGCCCCTCTTTCGACACCACAATGCTCGCCTCCATGGTCTTTGTAGTCGTCCGACTGCTCGAGATAGTCACCCTCGTATGCTCCGGCCCTTCTTTCCCTCTCTCACCCTCTCACCGACCATCCCTTCACAGCACCCCGGCCACGACTCCCACACTTCAGTCCTCCTCCACAGCACCCCCTCAAGACTCCCCCTCTCCACCCCTCCCCCATGCCAACATCCATGCTTACCCATCCATGCTAACCAACGGCCCAGATTCCCATCCTCGGCATGCTCGCCTGGTTCGTGGACGGGTACACTTCCTCCAACGCGCTCACACCCGCCTCCATCCTCGTGCTCTTCGTCGTCGTCGTGCTCGCGCTCGCATGGGCCCTGATCACCCTGTTCCTGTACCGGTCCCACGCGCTCGCGGCCCGGCTCGTCTCCCTCGTGGACGTGTGCATCGTCGGCGCCCTGATCGCGGGCGTGTGGTACCTGCGCGACATCCGGCTCGCCGACTGCGCCGCGATCCAGCGCGACCCAAACTGGACCGCCAACATCGGCGACCTCGTCTCCGTGACCGGGCCCCGGTACAGCCTCCGGACCGACAAGTCGTGTGCCATGCTCAAGTCCAGCTGGGCCCTGGCCGTTATCGCCTGCATCCTGTTTGTCGTCTCGTCCCCGGCCGCCTGGGTGGCCGGCGGGGAGGTGGACGGGAAGGGGAGCCCGTCCCCGCGGGTCGGTAGTGGCCGTCGCAGGGCGTATGTGTAGCGAGGTGAATTGAGTGGGGGCAGGAGAGGAGATATGAGAGAGGAGAGGAGAGGGGAAGAAGGAGGGGAAGCGAGGTGAAGGTACGCGGCATACATGTGGCGGATGAGTGTGAACTGATGGATGTGGACGCAGGGGATCCGGTTGAGCACCTATGGCAAGCAGGATCTAGTTGGCAAGTGTGGCGGGCAGGATCTAGTGGGCAGGCATGGCGGGCAGGATCTGGTTGATTGGTTGTGGCGGCCGGGACCCATCTAGGCGATCAGGTGCGGCAGGGAAGATGAAGCGGAGAGGCCGATGTGCCGTTCGGCCAGGGGGGACGGGGGGAACCGGCTCACAGTTGATGCGGGGCCGTGGTCATGTTCGATGACGGGTTGTGTGGTTGGCGGGACCCCAGCCTCTCCCGATTAATATATATATATACATACACATACACATATTGTACCTTGACTTGGAAATGGTTTTCATTGAGTCATCGCCACATCCGTCAGGCCCGCCGGGCGCCCATATATGTCATCGGGATCCCGCTCTGGCCCTCCTCCAACGCTGTGCTCGGTGTGTCTTCGGCGGTAAAGTCGCTGCCTAGCCCCTGCCAGGTTCGGGTCGATCGGAGGTATTCGGCTCCGGGGCTGGCGACCCCGTTGATGGTGGCGATCTCGCCCGGGGCCCGCTTGATGAGCGCGCCGCCGCCGCCTTCCGCGGCCCGGGCCCGGGCTCGCGCCTGCGCCGCCGCCAGCCGCAATGGCCGACTGGTGCTCACCAGCTCTCCCGTCGCCCAGTCGAACTCGGGTGGGTCCGACTCCCACTCCTCGCGCTCCTCTCCCTCTGCTTCCTCCCCGGCATCCTCCTCCGCTGCCCCGGCCCCCGTGACCGCCTCGATGCCCCCCCACCACTGCTCCCCTCCATCCCCGCCCCAGACCCGCCTCTCCTCCCTGGTCAGGGCCACCTTGAGCTCAAACGGCGTCACGATGGGCCGCCAGTATTCCGACCTGGGGTCATCCAGCAGACCGCCCGCCTCCCAGCACCCCACCACGACCCAGGCCTCGATCTCGGGAAAGCTCATGAGCTTGGCCGGGTTCGGCCGCCCGACCACGACCGTGTAGCTCTTCTTGCCGGCGGCCGCGATGCGCGCCCGCAGCGCCGCCAGCCCGGCCATGTACCCGGACACGCTGAGCGTGTTGACCAGGATGCCGATCACGCCAGCCGTGGCGGTGGCCATGACATTCCCGAACCGGAGCCGCAGAGTCGCGGCCGCCGTCTCCGCCGTGGCCGCTGCGGAACCGGCGGCCGGGCCGGCTGCCGCGGTGGTGTCGTATATGTGGAACGATCTGAACCTGGACGACAGCACCAGCAGGAGCGCGGTCGGGGGGGCGCCGACGTGGAACAGTGAGTACCCGGCCGGCGAATTCAAGCCATCTGCCGCCTCCGGCTCCGGTTCCGGTCCACCGACTACGCGGCGGTTTGGCAGACGCGCGAGAGGGTCGCGCGCGATCTCGGTCCCCAGCACGGCCGCGTACCCGTCCTCGGTCCTCAGCCGGTCCACGAGGCTGCCGACGTGGTGGTGGTACCTGACATCGGCCACGACGATCACTCTCTCGGCCCGGTCCGGGAACGCGGCCCGGAACGCGGCCGCGGCCGCGTCGCCGTCGAGCAGGCGCCGCGTGAACACGTACACGACGGGGAGCCGGGCCGTGGGTGAGAGGCAGGCGCGGCCGTAGTGCACCACCGCCTCGGCGGCAATGTGCTCGGCCGCCATCTCGTCGACGCAGCAGGGGCTGTAGGACGTGTCGGCGAGGACGTGGAGGCGGGGCGAGGGCGTGGGCGAGGGCGAGGGCGAGAGCAAGAGGGAGGCGTCGGCGAGCTCCTTCGTCAGTAGGTCGACTACCCGGCCGGCGTCCGGAAGCATCTCGTCCGGGAACTGGAGCGCGAGGGGGCCGCTCCAACCGGCCGCGAGAATCTCGCGCGCGGTCCGGCCGACCTCGTACGTCTCGAAAATCTCATCATCTGATTGCGGGGCGGCGGCGGCGTAGTCTGGGGGGGGGTGGACCGTAACGAGGACATCGGCGTCGCGGGGGGCCGAGAAAACAGGGAGGACGGCGGTGCCGGCGAGTGAGGCTGCTGCGGCGGTAGTCATCGTATTCAACTCCGTGCTCAATCAAATCCAGAATGTCCTGATCGCGCGGGAGAGAGGGAGGCAGCGGGCGGGGGGGTTGACTGATTTTGTGGCCGGGGCTACGTAGTTGGAGGTGGGGTAGCACAAAAACTAAAAAATCAAAAGCCGCGCCCCACCAAGATCGGAACAATACCCTGCCAGAAGGCGGTAGGTTGGAAAAAACCGTGGGAGCTGCCGCTTCTCTTGTGTAATAGTTATTATATCGATCTCTGCCAGCTTAAAGTCCACAAGAGCACGTCAGCACAGAGCAGGTCGGGATCCTCAGAGGCTGCCGCTCTGCTTGCCGCCCCCCTCGGCCGTGCTCCACACTGATAATTTATATCTCGGCGGGACCAATTCGGGCCCTGAAATGAGGTCTACCCGCTCCGGCCTGGGAGCTTTCCTCGAGAAGTGGAACAGCTCTCTCTGTTATTCGGGTTATTTCAGCCTACCGTATCCGCCCCCTGTTCCTTTTCTTAGGTTTTCTGCCGCCTTTTTTCTTTTTCTTTCGGCTCCTTCATAATGCGCCCATGATGGCCAACTCTGATGTAGAAATAAATAGTCCATGCCCCCCCAGACTCGAATCTGAGCTCAGTTGTCTGACCAGAAGAAAAAAGAAGAGGACAACAGTGTCCATGGCCCGCTCTGCGTAGATACAGTCTCGTACAAATTGAATATATGGTAGCCCCCGTCACATCGACAGCGGACTCACCCCCCTTGGGGTCCGAATCGCATACTCGCGGTCGTCGTCGTCCATGTCGCTGACCTGGTCCAGCTCGTCCATCAGTCCGTCCTGATCAATATCCGCGTCCACCACAACGTCCGCCTCCTCGGCCACATTTCGTACGTTGTCCACATCACCGTAGTCAGCATAAGTCGGTGGCGGCGGTGTGACGGCGGCGGGAGCGGCGGCGGCGGCGGCATTGACTGCTCCTCCCCAGCCGGCCCCATCTCCGCCGCCGCCGCGGCCCCCCGAGGTCTTGGCTCTCAGGCTCCCCTGGTGGCTTGACGCCACGCTGTCACCCCCACCCCTGCTTCCCTCAGACACGGATCCTGATTTGGACCTGGATCCGGCCACCAGCCCCAGCTCCCGCCGCAGCTGCATCATATGATCGACCTCGGTGCTGGTGAGCGGAGCGCCTCCCCCGCGGGCACTGGAGGCCCCCCCCCCGCGTGACACGCTGCTGCTGCTAATGCTGTCCAGCGATTGCATCCTCTTGGGGGAGTGGTGGTGGTGGTGGCCGCTGTGGCCGTGGTGATTGCGCCTGTTACTCAGATCTATTATGCTCCCCTGGCGCACAACGCCAAATCGCGCCTCGACGGCCTCGCCCTCGGCCTCGGCCTCGGCCTCGGCCTCTGCCTCGCCTTCGCCGTCGCCGTCGCCCTGGCTCGGGATGCTCGGTGAAGGCACGACCAAATGGATGTGCGTGGGTGGATGCGGCAGAGGCTGCGGCAGCGGGTCGTAGGACAGCTGTGGAGACGAAGGCTGCTGTCGGAGCCCGGCGCCGGTGCCGTTGCTTTTCACACTGCCGCTTGACGCCCTCGTTTCCGCGCGTCCCGTCGTCGACCGAGTGAGCGGGTATTCGTCTGACCCCCGGCCCCCTCCTTCTTGATTGGCCGCCAACGTGTTCGCAACGGCGGCCACCTTGACTGCCGCTGCTCCCTTCTCCGCCTCTTTCCACAGCCGGGGCGCAACCCAGCAGTGGGAGTCCTCGTGCGACGCCTCGCCGCTGCCACGATCCGCCTTCTTGTCCATACCGGCACTGACGGTGCGCCAGGGAGGCAGCTTGGCCCCGGCCAGGCGCGGGCACATGTGGTAGGGCACCCCATCTTTGTACCGCAGCCCCGGTGCGTCCGCCGACAGGGACGCGAGTGTCTGGAGAATGCCGTACAGGAGCACCCACCGGCCCTTCCGGGCTATGGCCGGGTTGACCTCGGCAGTCAGGTCCGTCTTCTCAAACTTGATAAAAGCGTCGAGCAGGTCGGACTGCACAAAGTCGGACCCGAGCAGGTAGATGTTGGTCGCGTCCATGTAGGCGAGATGGACCCGTCTCTCGAGGTTGCCGTCTCCGGCGCCGACTCCGGCGCTGCTACCCTTTCTGCCGCCGGATGGCCCCCTGAACAGGCCCCCCTCCCTCGCCGTGGCCGGCGGAGCTATCGATTCGGGCACAAGCGGGTATGGATGAGGGATGTGGGGGAACCGCTGCCGGTTGTCAAACTCGATCAGGATGTCGGTTAACGGGAGTTCGTGCAGATCCGCATCGAACGAGGCACGGCCCCGGTCGGCCGCCGCGCTGCTGACCATGACCCACTTGCGGCCGGATCTGAACTCGGACTCGTCCCAGACAATGTCTCGGTCGACCAGATAGTCATACAAGGCGCCAAAGTCGCGCTGCAGCGCCTGGACGACGATTCGGGTCAGCCACGGCTGGTCAGGGTCAGGGTCGCCGCCGCCGCCACCGCCGCTGTTCGTCAGCGACGGCGGCTGGGGCGGAGGGGGCCATCGTCCGCCGTGTGCGCGAGCATAATGCGCGACCAGGAACCTCTGCATGCGCGCCGCGGCCGCGGGTCCGCTCGCGGCGGCCGGCCCCGCGGCCGGCCACATATCGTCGTACCGGAACTCGGCCAGTCGCTCCTCTGCCGCGTGCACCCGCATCCTGGTCTCGAGATGGGCCCGCTCCAGTAGCGCCCTCGTCACCGCGGTGGTGGCCCGGAAGTCGGGGCACTGCGGCTCCAGGACCGGGTACATGCCGGCGCAGTGGACGAAGCACTCGGCCCAGCCCTCCTCCCATCGCACGGTGGCACCCTCGGCCCAGGCGAGCAGGCCGACGGCGGTGCCCGGGTCGGCGCGCACGTCGTCCAGGCCGCGGGAGCAGAGGTAGCTGACCATGTCGGCCACCACGTCGGCCCCGGCCGCCGGCATGCATGCCTCGAGCCGCGACTGCAGGTCGGCCAAGGCCTGGTACAGCGTGAGGCCGACCAGGGAGGAGTGGTACAGGAGCGCGAACACGTTGCGGGTCGCGAGGTGGTATCGCAGCTGGTCCGTGACCGAGATTGTGGGAGGGGCGGGGAAGAACATCTCGTACGAAATCTGGCCGTCCACGTCGCCGACGCTGCTGGCGGCATCCTCGGAGATGGGCGGGGTCGGCTGGCCGGTGCGGTAGTTCTGCTGCTGTGGTTGGTGCTGCTGGTGCTGGTGCTGCTGGACACGCTGCTGGTGCTGCCCCTTCGAGAGGGCCAGCTCGGTTGCGTCCTCGGTCGATCCCTCCCGCAGCAGGGTGATCAGCGGCCGGGACCCGGTCGCCTCGATGATGTGTGACGACAGCCTGAAGGACGGCTGGGCACGAGATCGCTGCTCGCGCTGGCACAGAAAGACGAGCACGTCGCCGTTGGGGTCCCACAGCTCCGGGTCCTTGCGGAGCTTGTTCCACCGCTGCACCGGCACCCCGGATCCGATCCAGCGCCGGACCAGAGCCGGCGGGGCCGGGGCCGGATTCGGCGAGAGCGGCGAGACCATCCGGCTCGACGGCGTCGTCACGGCCGTGGACGGCGACGTCACGAGCGAGCTCACGCTCTCCCACGGGCTCGGCAGGGTGGGGCTGGACCCGGTCGCGGTCGGAGGCGCGGCCGGAACCTGCAGGACCGGGTGGACGGGTCGGCGCGGGAGACTGTAGCCGTAGTCGTCGCGGCCGTAGCTCTCTCGGCTGTGGTTATCTCGGCTGTAGATCGGGTTCGCGAACGCGTTCGACATGGCAGACTCGTCCGCGTCCCCGTCGGACTTGTCCTTGCGCATGAACCCCAGCGTCTTGGCCAGTCCCTTACGGACATTGTCGCTCCGGCGGTCGATCAGGGTCCTGAGCCCCGACTTTTCGATGCCCGGCCCGTCGTCGGTGCTGGTGAGGGTCGCCCGCCGCCGATGGGAGAAGTCGTCCTCCGAGGAAAGCGTGGGCGTCGGCGTGATGGCGGCACCACCAAACCCCGATTCGCCGGGTACTGGCGAGGCGGCGCCCGGGGGAAGCCTGCCGGGTCGCGCATTCGTGGTGGATCCGGTGCCGATAGGGCCGACGGGGTCGAAAGAATGGGGTGGTGCGAACTCGGCCGGGGCTCCTCCGCCGAGGGAGACTGGGGCGGAGTGGCCGGCGGGGTCGAGGTAGGAGTAGTCCTCGTGGAAGTCGGCCGAGGCCTTCCGAGGTCGCCCCTTGGCCTTGGTTTCCGTGATCTTTTTGCGCACGTATGCGCTCCGTCCCGACATGATGAAAGCGTGCCCGGCAGGGCGAGTAAAATAATCAGGGGAATACGATATATAAAGAACAAAAACTCTGCGAGCTGGCGAGCGCGGACCGAACCGAATCGCCGACCGCCGCCGTCTCTGCTCAGCTTGACATGAGGGCTCCCGAAGTGGGATCAAGCCGGGCTGGGATCTCGAGTGGACCGCTCCCCTTCATATGCGTTGATGCGACACCAGCACTTCCTGGCCCTGCACCTGCACCTGCTGCACCTGTGCCTGCACCTGCACGTACCGATTCCGCCGTCTCCTTGCCCCGTTGCGGCCGTCGCGGCGAGGTAAAGAATGCGGAATACAGCGTTGCAGGTGGGTGGTAGGCTCGGGACTTACAGGCTCACTGGCAGTAGTAGTAGCTTTCGTTGCATGTGCATGATGAGGGCCGTGGGCGTGGAGGGGCGGTGACTATGGTGGATAGGCCTGCCGGCCGGAGGGAGCTTGGGGGATTGCGAGACGGCGAGCGGGACAGGGGCGCTAGGGCTAAATAAAACAGCGGTAACGGCGTCGTTGATGAAAACGTCTAATTCCCGCACTTGCCGTAGACCTGATGAGTAGCGGTGCTGCTGGCTGGCTGGCTGCCGATGCCTGCCTGCCTGGCTGCCTGTCAGAGCCCGATTTCAGCCAGCAATAACGGCTCTTGATATGAGACGAGCCCGGGGTGGAGCATCCCCAGCCGGTGCAATATTTAGATGCGGAGGCCAGGCGGGGGGGGCGGTCGCACCGTAGGATCAAAGACCGAGGATGGAAGAAGGACGGAGGCGACGGACTGGGAGGAGGGATTCCGCTGGCCAAGGATTCCCCCCTGTCCGTCTGCATGAGATGGGAAGAACGGGAAAGGAGCGGACAGGACATAGCGTGGTGGGTCAGTGAGACGGCAAGGAGCGAACCTCTTAATGGAAAATAGCCAAAAAAGGGGAGCGAAACGAAACGACCGAGAGGAATCTGTTCGCATGGGAATGAATCCCTCGTAGTGCTGCCGTCCTTCCAGAACATGTCGCTGTCATATCTCGGCCAGGGGAGGGGGGGGCTCGGGTCAGCGGCGGACCTTGCGCCCGTCCAGACTCAGGCCAGTCGCGAGCAATAAGACTGGCGGGATCCTGGTCACCAAAGGCGCCCCTGGTTCTTCTGCTTGTGCAGGATAGGAGAGCGGAGACGGCGGCGCGGCCGGGGAGGGAGGGTGTCGAGCAGATGCCGCGGTATTTTACCTACCCGACATTCTGTCGGATCGCCGGCCAGGTCAGGTCTGGTTGGTCTGGTCAGGGCTGGCTGTGTGTTGAAACTGCCAAAGTCACTCCGTCGTCTGGCCCTGCTGAGGCCAACTGCTCAAGCTGCTGGGATAAGCGGGTGAAGGCCTGGGCGTGCAGATGTGAGCCAGCATGACAGAGCTTGGATGCATGATTTTGACACGGCTGACGAGGGGGGGGATCCTGGGATCCCGGGACCCAGGTTGTAAATAAAAGAGGACTTTTAATTACCGCTAAAGATAAAAATAGATCAAATAACAGAACCGTGGTGTGGTCCATCAAGCATCAGGCATCAGGCATAGTTTTACCTCCAAACCAGACACCAGTCATTCCTCGGCCGAATCGGTGTTGGCACGCCGGGAGAGCCGGCCAGTCCGGCTCGATTCAAGACTATAGTGTAGTTAGTGTGTGACTCCAAGAACTGGCGCCGCTGTCCCAACCCGTCCTCGAGCTGCGACACCTGTCGGTGGCTTTAGTTACGCAAGCCCAGCTCATCCCGTCTATTGTTCGTGGGTGTGGCAAGGGGTCCGGCAGGGGTTTTAAATCCTAATTAGCGCCGGGCTGAGTGATCTCAGCTCTGCTCCGGCGGTGGCGGCGGCGGCGGCGGCGGCGGTGGCGGCGGTTGCGGCAGCGGCAGTAGCACCACGGCAGAAACCAACAACCAACAATCATCAGAAAACGACGACGGGGCCCACACACTGCCCAAGCTGCCCCTTGAGAGCATCCTCCTCAAGACCATATCTCGGCCCGCACCCTTTGGGCGGGAGTAAAAAAACCCAAAAATGATTCGCTCTCGGCCGGCCGAACTCGCCCGACTTTTCAGCTCATCTGCATTTTTCTGCCCCACCCCCACGGGCCCCACAGTGCCGATAGGTGATGCTGCCGCCCGCCGCCCGCCGCCCGCCGCCCGCCGCCCGCTGCCCCGTCGTCCCGCCGCCAAGTAATCTGCCCGGCCGGCATCGTCAGCGATGCGACTGATCAACGTCCACACCCTCACGGTCGAGGACCACAGCCCCCGCTGGGACCGGGCCGCGGCCGCCTACCGGCCCTCGTACGCGATCCTGTCCCACACCTGGCACGACGCCGAGGTCACGTTTGCCGACCTCGGCCCGGACCGCCGGTTCCCAGCCGCGGCCCGGGCCAAGCTGGGCTGGCCCAAGATCCAGCGCAGCATCGACCAGGCCCGCGACGACGGCCACGACTACGTCTGGGTCGACACGTGCTGCATCGACAAGTCGTCGTCGGCGGAGCTGTCCGAGGCGATCAACTCCATGTTCGAGTGGTACCGGCGCGCGGCCGTGTGCTACGCTTTCCTGGCCGACCTGGCCCCGCCCCACCGGGCCGGCGCGCGCGCGCTCCTGGCCCGGTGCCGGTGGTTCACCCGCGGCTGGACCCTCCAGGAGCTGGTCGCGCCCAAGCGGGTCGCCTTTTACGACGCCGACTGGAGCTTCCTCGGCACCAAGGAGGACCTGGTCGAGCCGCTGTCCGACATCACCCGGATCCCGGCCCTGGCCCTGGTCGAGGGCGCTGGCGACGCCGTGGTGGCCGGCACGAGCCTGGACCAGTTCACCGTGGCCCAGAAGATGGCCTGGGCGGCGCGCCGGGTGACCACCCGGGAGGAGGACCTGTCGTACTGCCTGCTCGGCATGTTCGACATCCACATGCCGCTCCTGTACGGCGAGGGCGGCGAGCGCGCCTTCCAGCTCCTGCCGCCCGCGCTTCTCCGAGTCGTAGAGCGCGGCGCGCTCGCGAGCGACCTGTTCCACGACGCCTACGACCACTTTGCCGACCCCGGACCTGGCTGGTCCGACCTCCCCCATCCCGAGGGTCCGGTGTTCGCATGGGACCCCGCCAGCACCTTCCTGCTCTACGAGATCTCCGACACGACCCCCCAACAGTACACCGGAAACTCGGGCGACCCGTCCCTGACCCCCATCACGACCGCCAACGCCGCCGGCGGGACCAGCGGCGACTACGGCTGGCTGCCGGCCCGCCACGACCCGTCCCCGCAGTACTCGTCCTCCTACCTGGCGGCGGACGG
>JAOYNC020031103.1:0-13663 GCA_025802115.2 Bertia moriformis
AGCGCGTGGTTCCAGGCGCTGGACTCCCAGGTCACCGCCGCCTTTCCGGCCAGTGCAGCGGTCTGCCAGAGCGGGACGTCCACGTAGTTGTGGCGGGCGATGAAGCCGGACAGGCGGCCGAAATCGGCGCGGTCCAGCACCTCGGTGAACAGCACCGGGCGGTGCGCGGCCACCGTCTGCTCGGCGCCTTCCAACACGGCGGCTTCGTGCCCGGCCACGTCGACCTTGATCAAGGTTACGGTCTGTCCGGCCAGGTCCGGCGCCTGCATGGCGGCGTCCACGGTGAGCACCGGCACGTTCAGAACTTCGGAATAGTAGGATTTGAAGGCGGGCTCGAGCGAGGCGCTGGTTTCGATCACACCGTGATCTTGCGACGGGATAAACAGCTGCGCCTCGCCCGCGCGGTCGCTGAGCGCCTCCGTCCGCAGCGCAATCTGCGCGCTCAGGTCGTTCGCGGCGACGTTTTGGGCGAGAAGCGCGCGCACGGCCGGGTCAGGCTCGAAGGCGAGGACGCGGTTGCCGGCGTCGGCGCTGGCGGCGAGCAGCGAGTAGAAGCCGGTATTGGCGCCGCCATCGACAATCAGCCCCGGGGCGGCCTGCGCCCAGCCGAACACCAGGGTCGGCATCGGGCGCTCGAACGCTTCCCAGCCGCCGGACAGGTAGCCAACCGTGGTGTCCCGCCCGCGATGCCGCAGCATGCGCAGGAATTTGCGCCGAGCCGCGGTGGGCAAAGGGACGAGCGCGATGTCGTCGCCGACCGAGCGCAGGTAGGCGTCCACCAGCTCTTCGACCGTGGCGTGCTTGGTGGCCGCGTAGGCTTCGGCGCGGGCGAAGGCTTCATCGTCGAGATGGGTGACGATGTGGCGCAATTCGGCATCAGCCATTCAATTCGGTCCCACTTCCCAACAAGCGCAACAACCCGCCCAGCGCGGGGCGGTGGTCATGCGACATCATGCAGATGGACGGGAGCGCGGTTGGTCGAGATGCAGGGCTGTCGAGCCCGCCCCCCGGTTTGCCGCCGGGGTTCGTGTATGCCCCTCAGATCAGCGGCGGCCAGAGCCTGCAACCGAGTGGCCCATCCGCTTTGTTCGACGGCGCCCGACGGAGGTGACCATGCAGAGGGTTGGGCCAGCTGCTACTCGCTAGACCTGGCGGGCTAACCTAGTTCTGCGCTTATCAAATCGAACAAGCCTTCCCGTGGTCCGGCCGATCACCAGCGGCTTTCGCCTCGCTCTCCGTCATGTAGCTGCCGCGTTTAGTTTTGCCGTAATAACGGTCACCCTGACAGTGATAGACCTTCGTAGCGGAGTTCACCCATACCTGACCGGCGCCACCACCCGATGAGGCCGCGCTGGTCGCGGGCGCCGGAGGCGTGAGCTGTATGGCTGGGGCAGGTGTCACAGGCGCCGCTGCGGGCGCGGTGGCGGGTGTCGCCGATGGAGCGCCAAACGCCTGAACACCGCCGTGCCCACGACAAGCGCCGCCCCGACGCGCGCCCGACCATGAGCTTCCATCCTTGCAGGTGGCTGTGAGACCCGCATCCTGCGCATAAGCAGCACCTGACAAAAGGACGATGGCAGAAGCCGCGAAGAAGGTCAGGGCGCGCATGTGTGCTCCTGAAGTTTGTTCGGCAAACGGTCGAACAATGCTGAGCTATCGTCAAGTCAGGCCTGCGAACCTGCCCAGCACCGCCCTGCTGCTGCTCCGGGCGCGTGTTCATGCTGAGGTCCATCCTCACTCTCGGAGTCGATACGCGATGGCTGGTTAAAAGTCTGGCGGTTCCGGCAAAGGAACAATGCCGCCGTCCCCTCATACTTCAAAGCAGGTCCGTCACATCGCTGGCGAGGGTTTGCAGCGTCCTAGTTCTCTGAATGCAGCGCAGGTTCGGACGCTTGCCGCGTCGACCTTGGCGCACATCGAACCGCGCGGCGGTGGGAAGAGCGGAAAGGGAAAGTGATCAACGAAGGTCGGCGATCCTAGACACGGCCGATCGTGGGATGCGGATGATCCCGCTTGCCTGGATGCGCTCGCATCCCACGTCGCCAATGTTTGGAGCCACGGCTATCGCCTGATCCGTCTCGGCGATTAGGTAACCAACAGAGACGCATTTGACGATCTCAGGAACAGCGTAGTCAGCAATCCACTGCCAGCCTGAAACGGGTTGTGCGCTATCCTCCCATTCGACCAATACCAAGCGATGCGGAACGGACTGACGGCGCTTACGCATGGCCACCGCCGACCATTAGTGAAATCCAGTAGTCTGCCGCGTCCAGAGCATCGGCACTGTCGGCGTGCATCACGACAGACTGCCCGTGGTCGAGCGTGTGCACGATCGCTGCCCAGGTCTGCGGACTTAGCGAGAGCGGGTTCGACGGCACCGGCATCATCCAGACCAGGCCCAACGTCTCAGCTGGTCCATTTGGTCCATGAACGTGCCGACACGCAGGGCGCACTGATGTCATCGCAGCATACTCAGCCGTCAGCGTGGAGTTGATCATTAGCGGCGGATAGATGCCGGCTACGTGCCGGCCGGTTCCGTCGTAAAGCTCTTCAAGCTCAGGGGAGATCGGCATCATGGTATTGCTTCCCGCTGCCGTAGCGCGCAGAGTACCGTTCTTGAAACGAGGCCTTCCCGCCACCTGTCAATGGACCGGCCACTGTCATGCATTTCGTGCTTGGATTGTTCATTGCTGCGGTCTTGCTCTACTGGTGGGCGCGCGGGTCGGTCATTGTCGCGATCATGGGCACGCTGCTGGCGGCTTTGTTAATGACCGCTTCTGATGGAGGAGCGGCCGGGCCAGGTGCTTTGTTGATTGCTGCATCATGGGCGCCGATCGGTTGGAGATGGTTCTATCCGCCCGAGCCGTCGCTGGAGCTTTCGCTGCGGCAGGATATTGGCCGTTAAGGCCCACGTCCTACCAACAGGTTGAGTTGCGATGGATCGGGTCGCAGAATCGCCATACCGCGCGCCGTTCCTTTCTTAGCTGTCCGAGCCGCCGACATGCCCGTGAGCATGTTCTTGACGCCTGCTACTCCAAAATTGCCGACGACGGGGGCGAGGTGCGCCGCGACGAGATGGGACGCACCCTCAGCGCCAAGTTTCCCGACACTCTTGGCGATATCGAAGGCATTCTGAGCCGTGTCGGACCCCGGCGTGCGGGCCAGTTCCTGAGCGCTAGCTGAGCGCCGCAGATCATCCCTGAGTGCAAACAAGTTGCCCATCGTGTCGTCAGTGATGGACTTGTAAGGGTTGAGCCCCGGAGACTGCCGGCTGTCCACGATCTGCCGCATCATGGACTGGACCTTGTTGTAGGTCATGCGGCTCTGGCCGTCGAAAAGCCCCTTCTCAAACCCTTGCAGAGATTGCTTTTCGTCAATCGCCCGCATCGACGCCGCATAATTGTCCATGTAGTTGCGATACCCCGGAGCAGCGGCCTCGATGGCTTGGTCTGTAGCGCCAATCAAATCGCCAAGCTGACCGGAAACGTGCTGAAGATTAGGATCGGCGGCCTGCGATGCTTTAGAGGTCATCCGGGCCAACTGTTCGCGGAAGCCGTAGAGTTCTTCTGCGTCAGTGATCTTGGGCACGCCGTCTGAACCAACCAGCTTGTTCAGCAGAGGCTTTACGTACGCCTGCAACTGGTCATTCTGACGACCGCGCGGGTTATCTAGGACTTGCTGGAACTGGCTGATCACCGGCGCAGTGTCGGCAGCCTTCACATCGCTGGCTCCAAACGTCGCCGCCAAATCTTGCTTGGCTTGGGCACTAGCCGCCGAGTTCATGTTCTCCACGTCTACCGGCGAACCGGCCAACCCTTGAAAAAATTGCTGGCGCTTTTCGTTGTTCGCGAACGCGATATCTTGCGCCTCTTGCGACACAGCCGGAGCAGTGACCTTCAACGCTTTCAGCTCTCGTGCCGTGTTGACGCTCTGCTCAATCTCGGCCGTGTTCGGCAGCACCCCTGGCACATAGGCGTTCGCATCACGAATGCCGGGCTGCTGCGGTTCCAGCAGCTTCTGACCCTCAGCCGTAGAGCGATAAGCCTGGATTTGCGCGGGCGTCATGTTGCTTTCCGCCGAAGACGACGCGGCAGCACCGACGCTGTTTGGCACAGGTGCAGCAGAAGGAGCTGGGCCGCCCATACCGGCAGATGGAGCGCTTGCCACTGGTTCCCGAGCCGATGGATTGAGCGCGTTCCCCCCCACGGTTGCCGGAGCCGATCCCGTCAACGCGTTGGTCGTAGGCTGATCGGCCCGCACGTACTGGGTGCCGTCGGCTGCCGTCGCGACCTGCTGCCCAGGCGCCAACGCTTCTCCTTGGCGAACAGGGCGATAAACAGGCTTTGCTCCCGCAGCCAACAGGTTGTCTCCGACCGCCGTCGGGGGGGCCGCAGCCAACGCGTTCTCCACAACTGGCCTGGGCGTCTCTACGCGTTGCGCGAGAAGGTTGGTTGGCTTCGCCGCAACTCCTGGGATTTCGCCAGTGGGGAAGGCTTCCGGCAGGGCTGCAAGGTCTCGGCCAAGCTCAGGCATCCCAGCCTCGGCACCGAGTTGCGCAACGGCGGCTTGGCCACCGCGCAGCAGCGCTCCGCCGGTTCGAAGCACCAAGTCGCCACCAGCCGCCAGCGCGTTTACCAGCGGCTCGTTGATGTTCTGAATGATAGTCCCACCGCCCGACGCCGGGGGGTAAATGCCAGCATCTCGGAGACCTTGGGTAAGGTTTGGCCCCATGCCTAGCGGCTCAGACCCAAAGCCTTCCTTTGCCCCCTGGGCCGCAGCAGACAGAATATTGAGAGGGCCAGCAGCCACAGCAGCTGCCTGCTCACCCAGAGTGTGCTGAGGGCCAGCCGGTGGCGTTGACGCGGTAGTGGGTGTAGTGGCGGCAGGAGCGTTCACCGCCGCTATGAACGCATCCTGCGGAGCCGCCTCCTGAGATGCGGAGGGTGGCGATGGTGCCGTTCCCCCTGAAGCGATAATCGGGGCAGACAGCGCCTGACTGAACGCATCTTGCCCCACAGCGGGGGCAGTAGGCGTCGTAGCAGCGGCAGGAGGTGAGGGTGACGAAATCTGTTGCTTCGCTCCGGCCAGAGCTTGATAGCGCGCCGTCACCCCAGGGACATAAGCGGCAGTTTCTGCAGGAAGCGGATATCGGCTTGGGTTTGAGAGGTGCTGATCAATCCTGCCAGGACCTGCATTGTAGGCCGCTACGGCAAGCGGAGCAGATTGATACTTGTCGAGCATCTGCGAAAGGTATTTCGCCCCGCCGAAGATGCTCTGCGTCACGTCGTTTGGATCGGTCACACCAAGGTCGCGTTGGGTGGCCGGCATGATCTGCATGTGGCCTTGAGCGCCAGCTGGCGAGACGTTGGACACGCCCCCATGCTCTTGCCCAGCCACAGCCTGCAAAAGCAGCGGATCGACGTTCCACTCTTGCCCAGCGGCCTGATAGATCGGCGTGTAGTCAGGTTGCGCGACCATCAGTTGATCGGGACCGTAACCGAGGCCGGCGCGGCAGGGGCTGCAGCCGGGGGAGCAACCGGTGCCGCTGCCGGCGCCTGAGGATGGATAAGGCCCATCTTCAGCCCGTTCAGGTAAGCCGCATGAACCGTCTGCTGATCGGTTGGCGACAGCGATTTCGCGTAGGCGACCTGCTGCGGACCGGTCATACGCGCGAACTGGAAAGCGCGGGGGTCAATGGACTTGCCCACCGTGGATTCAAAGCGCTGCCGATCGCTCTTATCCGGATACTGGGCAGCCAGCGTTTGGCGTGCTTGCAGGTAATCAGCGTTCCCTTGAAGCTGGCGCAGGATTTGGTCCACGCCGCCAGCCGATAGATGCGAGCTTGGGTTGGCGTTTTGGGCAACGGCCAATCTGGCATCGCTACCAGCGCCTTGCGATCCGGCGATCTGACTTGCCAGCTTGTCGAAACTCTCGTTTGCCGCGACCTTGTCGGGCGAAATGTTGAACGCCCGTGCCACAGCCGGCGTCTGGCGGGTCAGAAACGTCTTGAAATCGTTGAACTTGGTCATGCCAGGGTCGAACTGCTGCGCGTCTGCAAGCATGTTGCCAAGGGTTGCGCTCTGCCCTTGGGCGGCCTGCCCTTGCGTCGTGATGTCATCGAAAGCCGCCGCGGACTTCGTGCCGGTCTCCGTCTGCGCCGCCGTCTGCGCCGGGCTGAGACCGGTGACGATCCCTTGAGCAGGCGCGGACTGACCCGGAGCGGGTTGAGTTGTTGCAGCTGGCGGAGCAGGTGCGGCGCCCGGCTTATTCGGGTTCAGGAGCGCGGTCGGGAAACGTCCGTTGCCAAGACCGCCCTGCTGGCTGCCAGTGGCCTTGTCGATGAACTGCTGCCGTGTGCCTACGATAGGCGCACCGCTGGGCGTCATGCCGATTGTCGTAGGCGTTGACTTCTCGCTCGGCGAAAGGGCGTTCGGGATAGCGGGTTGAACCATTGGCGCACCGCCGGTCGTCGGCACGCTAGCCTCGCCCGTGTTGATGAACTGCGGGCCGGGAGTGTTGGTGAACCCCGTCCCTACAGCACCCAGGCCGCCCTGATTGGTCAGAGGGTTCGCGTCGCGGAACACCGTCGTGCCGCCCGTGTTGGTGGCCGTGGGCGCCGGCAGGGCCGCAGTCATCGCCGATTGGGCGGAGAAGTTTTGCAGCATGCGCTGGCGCATGATCTGCCCGTTCTGCGCTGGATCGTTGCTGTAGCCCTGCATGACCTGCGCCTCGTCCTGCGGGGTCATGACGCCTGATTGAACGGCTCGGTCATACAAGGACTTGATGGCGTCCGTAGGAGGCGCACCGCCATACTGAGCAAGGAGGCCAGCGCCAGCGTTCGCGGCGTAGCTCAGCCGCGTCATGTGCTGCCCATATTCATCGTGGCTGAGCGTCTGCCCTGCCTGCGCGCTCGCCTGTGCCGCCTGCGCCGCCTGCGGATCGGCCGCGAGGTTCTGCATCAGCTTGGCTTGGTTCGTCGTGCCATCCGGGTTGATGCTGTTCTGGAACGCCTGCCCTGCCGCACGCTGCGCGAGCAGGTTCTGGACGCCCAGGATGCTGCTCGCCGTCTGTGCAATCTGCCCCTGCTGCGCCAGCATGTTTTGCGGCTGCGGAATGGGCGCGAGTGCATTGTAGACGCTCGGATCGGAGGCCATAGCTAATACCCCAGGAGATCGTTGTAGCTGCTGGCAGCAGCGTTGTCGGCGGCGGTCCAACTACCGCTGTCAATCGAACTGAGGGCGGCATCGCTGTACTGACTTCCGCCCATATTACCGGTCAGCATGTTCTTCAGCTGATTGTATTGGGTATAGCCGCTGATGGCAGACCCGACGCCGCCAATCCCGCCTGCCAGCGCATTGCCCTGCGCAATCTGTGACGCCGCTTGGGCATTGCCGCTGCCTGTAAGGAGGTTGCCTGCGTTAGTGGCCCCGGCCTGCCCGATGTTTCCCGAACCGACCGCGGCGTTCTCGCCAATGCCGATCGCGGAGTTGTTGAAGTCGTTCAGGTTGCCGTAGGAAGTCCGACGCTGCGCTAGGTTGTTGCTCGCGTCGGAGTATTGCGTCTGGGCTTGATTGAACCGCGTGTTGTATGTCTGATCGGACAGTCCGGTCGCATAATCCGCCGCGCCGCGCAGTGCCGCCCCCGAAACGCCCAAGCCCCGTGCGGCCGCCGCGTTCTGCGTGGCCTTCAGGCCCTGCGCCAACGTGAACTTATAGCCGGGCGTAGCTTCCAGCGTGGCCTGGTCGAAGTTGCCCGGCGTCGCGGCATTCAGGGCCGTTTGGTAGGGGTTGATCGTATCGTTGTACTGGTCAATCAGGTCCGTCTGACGAGCCAGGCCGTTCTGCCCAGCGCCGATGAAGGGCGCAGCGTTCTGCTCCATGTAGGCGGTCTGCGCCGCCTGCTGAGCCAGAGCCTCCTGAGAGGTCGCCTGTTGAGCCTTGGATGCGCTGCTGGCCGAGCCGGCCTGGATGGCCGAACTCGCGATTCCCGCAACTGCCGTGGCGGCAACGCCTGCGCCAATGCCCATCAGCTCGCCTCCTGCATAAGCGCCGGCAACACGTCGATTCCATCCATAAACTTGAGAAATTGGGTCATGGTGCTGTCAGCTAGGCCGCGCCTTGAGATGAAGCCGAAGACGGGGCCGGCACCGCACACCGATCGAGCCACGCTTCCAGCGCATCGGGGCGAACACGAACCAGTCGCCCAATCCGCGTAACCTGAGGACCAGAGCCGAGGCCGATGTGCCGCCGAACGGACCGGAGGGAGACGTTGGCCGCATCGGCGACTTCGGAGAGCTTGAGCATCTTCTGAGACATGAATGTGTCCAGCATAGGCGTGTTCTGGCCTTTGATAGCCTCACCAGTCCGTCCAATGCAAGCGCTTCTTGCCGGCCAGCATTTCGTCTCTCTTTCTCTCTCTCTTTTACTGTGTTTGTGTGTGTTTGTCTTACGAAAGGCGGAATGGGTGCGGTTGTCTGCTGAAGAAGGGCAGGACTACGGGATACCCGTTGACAATGGTGCGGGTATCCCGTAGTTAGGTGCCATGCACGCCGTCGTTGAGACCCCCACCTACCTCGCCGACGCCAGGGACGCCGGCATGGTTGCTGAGGAGCGTGAAGACGTCGTGACGTTCCTATCCGTCAACCCGCAGGCTGGGGACATGATGGCTGGGACTGGCGGCGCCCGTAAGTTTCGCTTCAAGCGCCCTGGCATGGGCAAGAGCGGCGGTTACAGGATCGTTTTCTACTACGGCGGGGATGACGTGCCGCTATTCCTGCTGAACGTGTTCACCAAAGGTGATCGGGCGAACCTGTCCAAAGCGGAATGCAACCAGTTGCGGACCATCCTCGCCAAGATGGCGCAGACATACAGGGAAGGAGTGAAGGCATGAGCAAACTTGGTAGCCGCATGGTCCAAGCGGCGCATGAGGCCTTGGCCTATGCCCAGGGCAACCCCGTGCCGGGCACCGTCGTGCACAAGCCCGTCGACGTGGCGGCGCTTCGCAAGCGACTGGGATTGGGGCAAGAGGCCTTTGCCGCCAGGTTCGGCCTATCGGTCGGGACTGTTCGCGATTGGGAACAGGGCCGCTCCCAGCCGGATCGGCCGGCGCGGGTGCTGTTGCAGGTGATCGACGCCGAGCCGAACGTTGTGCAGCGGGTGTTGGAAATGGCGGACTGAGACATCGGCGCCTGTTAGGCGCGGCCGGGCAACACCCGTGGAGGTCAGGTGAGAAAGCTCTTCGTTTTGGTCGCGCTCAGCATGTCAGCCTGCACGTATTCGGAAAACGGATGCATGATTGGGCACTACTGTTTGGTCCCGTTCGATGGTGGCAGCGTAAATCCTCGCGAATGGACACCTACCCCGGGCGCTACCGGGCCTCTCGAAGTGACCGCAGCCAAGTGTGACATGCTCGCTCATGGCACGGCCCCGATCGGTGGCGGTGCATTCGCCGTCGGAAGCCCGGCCTTTGTGAGTGGCGCTATGGCCGGCGCTACGCTTCAACAAGGCATGACACAGAAGAGCTACGTTCAGAATACCATTCGCAATTGCATGGTCATGAACGGTTTCCAGAGAAGCCAGTGATCTGCTCGCACCAGCCCAATCTCAAACTGAGATACTACCCAAGCGTGGCCCTGGCCACCCTCGTCCATCCGTGTCACTAGTGATAATGTGTATTCTCGCTAGTAAGAATGAGCCATGACGAACCCCATGCCTCCAGCAACGATCCAGAGCCCGACCGCTCGACCCGTTACGTTGGCGGTTGCGGACGAAGCGGCAGTGCACGGCTTCGCCCTGACCGAGAAGTCCGCAGCGACCCGGCGGGCGTACCGATCCGACTTCGCGGTGTTCAGCACCTGGTGCGCCGGGCGAGGCTTCGACCCGATCCCGGCCGCTCCGGATGCCGTTGCCGCCTTCCTGGCCGACCAAGCCGCAACCGGTGTCCGACCCTCGACCCTTGGCCGTCGCATCGCAGCCATCGCCTACGCCCACGAGCTGGCCGGCATCGGATCACCCACGGGTGCCAAGATGGTCAGGGTGGTGTTGAACGGCATTCGCCGGGCCAAGGGGACCAAGCCAACCCAGAAGGCGCCCGCCACCGCCGAGCGCGTGGCCGCCATGCTGGCTGCGATCCCGGCCGACACGTTGAAGGGCAAGCGAGATCGAGCGTTGCTGGCGCTGGGCTTTGCCGGGGCGTTTCGGCGGTCCGAGCTGGTGTCGCTCGACGTCGCGGACCTGACCTTCGAGCCGGACGGCATGCGCGTGCAAATCCGACAGTCCAAGACGGACCAAGAAGGATACGGGCAGGAGGTCGCCATTCCGCGCGGCACCAAGCTTCACCCGGTCCGGGCGGTTCAGGCCTGGATCAAGGCCGCCAAGATCAAAGAGGGACGCCTGTTCCGCTGCATCAATCGTCATGGCCACATCGGCGGAGCGCTCACCCCACAGTCAGTCGCCCTGGTAGTGAAGGCCTACGCCGACGCAGCCGGGCTCGACCCGCGCGAGTTTGCCGGCCACTCACTGCGGTCTGGCTTCCTGACGAGCGCAGCCGAGTCCGGCGCCGACGTGCTGCGGATGATGGAGGTGTCGCGGCACAAGCGAGTAGAGACCGTGCAGGGCTACGTGCGCCGGGCGAACCTGTTCAAGGGGCATGCTGGAGCGCGGTTCCTGTAGTGAGCTCACAAAGGTATCTTCATCATGAAGATGCCTTCAGCCAGCAAGGCATGCCCATCACGGTCATACCTTCAATCGCCATCACGCCGCCGCCTTGCGCCGGAACGCTACCTCAAAGCCCAGCGCGTCTGCCAGCTTCATCACGGTGGCAAGAGTGGGGTTGCCGTTCGGCCCCAACGCCTTGCTCAGTCCCTCGCGACTCAGCCCGGTGTCGCGCGCCAGTTGGCTCATGTTCCGGGCGCGCGCCACCGTGGCCAACGCCATCGTCAAGGTCGCGGCGTCCTGATATTCGGCCGCCGCGTCCAGGTAGTCCGCAACGTCCTCCTCCGTATGCAGGTAGTCTGCCGCGTCAAAGCGGGTGAACGCTTCAGCCATTGCCCTTCTCCCTTTCCCTCTCGACCTGCTCTTTCGCGGCTTGCCTCTCCGCCATGATAGCCTTGGCGTTGGCGATGTCTGCCGCCTGGGTGGACTTGTCGCCACCAGCCAGCAACACGACCACGGTGGTGCCTTCATGCGTGTAGTAGACCCGGTATCCCGGACCGTAGGTCAGCCGCAGCTCCATGACGCCCTCGCCGACGCCTTTGTGGTCGCCGGGGTTGCCCATCGCCAGCCGCTCGATCCTGATCGCCACCCGTCGCGCCGCTGCCCGGTCCCGCAGCTCCATAAGCCACGTCTTGAAGGTGCCGCTCTGGATTACCTCGACCATGTGCCAACTTTAGTTGGCTGGCGTGGTGTTGTCAACTATAGTGTGCAGGCAGAATATCGCCGGCTGAGCGCGCCATGTTTACGGCGCGCCGAAAGCAGGCTTATGAGGCGCTGCATCCTGAGACGCGGCATGGAGCGATAGGCAATGGGCGCGAGAAGAGTTCTCATGTTGAGACCTCTACTGTTGCAACGGATGACGCTTGTGATGCCCCCGCTGCGGAAACCGCTGCAGGGGTCGCCAACTTGGCGAACCCTCTCAATCGTTGCAAAAGCAGAGTGGTCAACTTGGCCACTCTGCTCCTTGCCTGGAAACCTCCCGCCGGCGGGAGGCGCGCTCAAACTCAACGCCCAACAAAGGGGGGGCCGTCATGGCCCTACCTTCAGATCGCGCGCACGTGCGTATTGAGGTCACGCCATGGAACAGGCAGGATAGCACGGTAGGCAGCACGGGTCGGGAACATGCTCGATGCTGACCGGTCGGGTGCGTGAGGACGCAGGTGCTATTGGAACTGCTCACGAGGGCCGCAGAGCAGTCTACGGCCCTCGCCATTTCCTACCGCGGCAAGTCGTCGCGTGTCTTCGGCTCCTTGATTGGGTGCTTGTTGTTCGCGACCCGGAACTGTGCCGACATCTCGTAGACGGGCGAAGCAATTTGGGAAATGGATAGGACCGCGTCGTGGTGCGCCGGAGGGCGCGCTGCCTAGCCCGCCCTCCGCACTGCGTCAGGTCTTGCCGGTCACGCCTGCAGCTCGCCAGAGATGCGCTTGGTGATGGCGACGTGTTCCTTGAAAGTGGCCAGCGCCAGAGTGGCGAGATGCTGCCCCTGCTTCTCCGCCATCTCGGCCGTGCCCGCAGGAGAGTTCTTCAGGTATGCCGTGGCGATGTCGCGCAGGAACTCGTGGTTCTCATGCTGCGCCATGATGTAGGCTTGGTCGAAGGCGGCTCCGTTCGGGGCAGCCTTGATCTTGTCCAGTGTGGCCTGCGCCTTCGCGTCCATCGGCGGCACAGGTGTGCCGAGCTCCTTGAGCACCGTGGTGACAGCGACGGCCTCCGTGTGCTCGAACCCGGCAAACTCCTTGGCCATCGGATTGGTGGCCCGCTCCATGGCAATCTGGCTCGTTACCAGCGACAGTTCAGCAGGCCCGATGACGCCCATGGCGAATTGTTTGGCGGTACGGACGCCGGACACGTCCGGCATCGGCATCGCAGCCGGGTTACGGCTGGCTTGTGGCTGAGCCTGGGCCACGGCCCGAGCGATAGGCGCTGCCGCTAGCGCGGCAGCGCCGGCCAGAATGGAACGTCGGTTGTTTAACATCTTGCATCTCCTGCTCAGGCTTGCCCGGCTTCGGCGGTGGTGCTCGTCGGTCCACAAGTCTGCTTGCAGGCGTCTAGAGCGTTTGCATGCACCGTAGTTTCTCGGGCTGGGCTGGGTTTGGACGGAGAGGCATTCAATCTGGACGGTTAAGCGTCGCCCATGGATTTCACCCACTTTTCGGGTCAGTTACATGATGAATACTGGGTTCCGCTGCCGCGAACCCACCTGTTTGTTCAGGCTCGCGCTCGTCGTGGCTGCCAAGCGCACGATAGGCTATGGGGTCGGCCTTGTAGGTATTGCGGAACGCACGAGAGAAGGGCGTCGGGCCTGCATAGCCAACGCTCTGCGCGATGACCTTGAGCGGCAGGTCCGTGGCCGTGAGCAGACGCGCAGCGATGCGCAGGCGAACCTTTTGCACGAAGTCGATCGGCCCTTGCTGGAAGGCTCGTGCAAAGTGGTCGGCGAACGAGGCACGGCTCATACCGGCCAGGGACGCCAGGCTCTCGACGGTGTGGGGCATCGCCGGGTCCTCAATGACGGCCAGAATGGCGTGTGCCAGGCGGGGGTGCTGCAAGGCCGTGAACAGCGGCGAGCCGAGGTCATCGCGCAAAAGATGCCGGCGCAGCAGCGTGATCAGGCACTGCTTCATCAGCACTTCCGTCATTGCCTGCGTGCCAAGGCCCGGGCTGGCAATCTCCGTTAGCAAGAGGTCGAAGGCATAGCGCACAGTGCTGCTGGCCGAGAAGTCCTCGACCATTGGATCGCGCAGGAGGTCAAACAGGCCGAGGGCGCCGCCGTAGGAGGCCGAGATGGCGCCGCACACCATCAGAGTGTCGCGGCTGCCGTCCCCGGCGGTAAAGCCGACAAGGCCGTCGCCGAGCAGTGTGCAGCGGTCCGCGGCGTGGGCCAGGTGGGCAACCGCCCCGGCCTCGCCGGCGACGTGCGGCTGGCGCGCGGGCACGATGAGCACGCT
>JAOYNC020031302.1:0-13637 GCA_025802115.2 Bertia moriformis
CAGACCGGCGCAGACTCGGATGCCGCCCGGTTCTTCGAAGGCGAACCCGAGTCCACCGAGCCCCAGGAGAACGACGACCCATCCGCGCCATCCCGACGTCGGGCGCGCGGGCCCGGAGCCGCAGCACGAGCCGCAGCCGGACGCGGGGGGCGGCCGCCGAGGGCGGCACGCCCATGTCGGCCAAGTCGCACCCCTCGAGCCTGCGGTGGGAGGTCCTCGTCGAGACCGGCCTCTCGGACGAGGACGAGGACAATGACTTGTCGCACCTGACCGGGCCGGGCGGCGGAGCATTTTCCCTGGCAGACTGACATGCCGGGTTCGGGGGTTCGGAGAAGAGCCAGAAAAAAGATTAAAAAACCATTTCGTTGCATATTGAGCCCGCAGCATCTCGTCATCATCGCGCATTGCTTTTCGGGTCATTTGTGCTTTTGTCCTTTTCCTTTTGCTTCTCTACAGCCGGATTCGGATCCCACCACTGGGTGGGCCGCCGAGCCGGGTCGGACGGGAAAGTCGGAATCGGCTGGTTTTGGGACGCATGCAGGGACCTGGAATCTGGTCGGGCAACGGACAACTTGGGTCATGGGGTCGGGGGGCGGGAGGGGTAAATCTCGGGATCATGATACCTAAACAGACCGGGTCTCGACGGATGCACGGGGTGTTTTTATCTTTCACTTCATCGTCTGTTCGGTCTGCCGCCTCGGCATGATCGGTTCTGAAGGATTGTAGCGTGTCGGCCGGGGAGCCGGGGAGAAGGAATAGTAGGACGAGAAAGGTTGAGCCCGTCATTCCTGCACACAAGTACAATAAAGCAGAGCATATCGCATCATGGTGGCTGTCCTGTAGGTCCTGTAGGTCCTGTAGGTCCTGTAGGTCCTGTAGGTCCTGTAGGTCCTGTAGGTCCTGTAGGTCCTGTCTGTGTCCTATCAGTCTGTGTCTCTGTCCTCTGTCTCTTCTTGTAGAAAGCTGATTTGTCAGTTCTGGGTCCATCCCCCACTTGGTGGCATGCCTTGGCGTCGCGCCGCTTAGCACTCCGACCCGGGTCGGGACTATTCGTACATGCAGCCAGCTAGTTTTTGTATGGGCCATGGGCGGGCGCCTCCGAGGCGATCTTGGAATCATACTGGTGATACTTGCAAGAAACGATCAGCTGGGTAAAACGCCTCGAATGATCGGGCGAGCGGAGCACCCGCCAGCGGCATCCGCTGCTGCTCACTGCCTGCTCGCCGTTCGCCGTCCGGCTGAAACTCGTCCCACGAGGACAATTCCGACCGCGGAGGCGAGGCGAGCGACTGAGTCGCTGCCGTCTGGAAAAAAGTGGCCGGCAATCGTTCATGCCAACGCTGTGCGGCCAGCTGTCTCTCCGAGTCCACGCTGGGAAATCAATCCCGAGTGGATTCCCCGTCAGAGCTGGGCCTTGGCAGTGGCCGTGTGGCCAGCCGGCTGTCCTGTCGCACATTACGGTGGCCCGTGCTCTCCAGGTGCTCCTCCGTGATGTCAACGAGTCGCAGCCAGCCAGCCCGCCGCGCCTGCCCCCAATCCTTGTCCTAGCCGAGTTTTACTCGCTCCTCCCCTGTCGCCCTCCCGTCTTGTCTTCTTTCTGACCGAGTCTGCCCCCCCACGGCCCGCGCGCGCGCCATGAATATATTTTGATTCTTACTCGCGCTTAACACTCATACCGCACCGCAGGAAGAGTAGCCGGCCAGGCTTCTTTCTTCCCGGCTGTACATTGTTGGTTTGGCTTACGGAACCAGCCAGCCAGCCATCAGCAGCGGCAGCAGGCGCGGTACCAGCATTCGTAGGAGGCAGACTCGGAATGGCCAGGCTCCCGTTGTGTCGCCGCCATCAATATCTCAGCCTTTACCGCCCATCCTCCGGCTCGTCCCCTGTCCCCGTCTTACCCCGCCGCCCCGACTCCCGTCGCCATGCCTCGCACCCGACCCGCCACCACGGGCTACGAGCGGCTCGCCCAAGCCGACATGCTTAGCGACGACTCGGACGACTCGGACGATGAGGGCATCCTCTCCCGCAGCTACGCCTCGCTGCAGCCGGCGGCCGCCGCCCGATACGCGCCCGTGGCGCAGCCGCGACCTCGCTCGGGCATGAGCACCCCCGGTTCGTCCTCAGCCCTGGCGGCGGGGGCGGGGCAGCAGCGGCCGGCTCTGGCGCGGCCGCGGCCGCCCCAGCGGCGCCTTGCTAGTGGATCTGGCGTCGACCTCAAAGCCATCAATGCGCGGCTGGAACGGTGGGCCGACGAGATCGCCGCCCGCTTCAAGAGGCGGCGCAGCGGCCGGGGAGAGAACGGCGCCGACGACGACGACGAGGGGCTCGAGATCCACCACTCGGTCTTTCAGCCGCCCGAGGGCATGAGGCCCGTCACGGCCGAGGCGCTCGCGGCCGGGCCGCGGCCGGCCATGGCCGAGGACCGGTTCGAGCAGATCGTTGAGAGCGTGAGAGTCGCGATCGAGCGGGGAGTCCACCCGAGAATGATCTCCCAGGGCAGCTCTGGCAGCTACTTTGCCCGGAACCCGGACGGGAAGGTGGTGGGCGTGTTTAAGCCCAAGGACGAGGAGCCGTACGCGGCGGGGAACCCCAAGTGGAACAAGTGGATTCACCGGAACCTGTTTCCCTGCTGCTTTGGTCGGGCATGGTAGGCCAGCATCCCTCTTCTTCCCTCTTCCCTCCTTGCCGACCACCCTTCTTTCCCCTCCCCTCCCTGCCTACCTACCCTCACTCGCGCAGTGTTGACTGGTATATCTCCTCATGCGCAGCCTCATCCCCAACCTGTCCTATATCAGCGAGGCGGCCGCGTACACGCTCGACTGTCAGCTGCGCACCCACATGGTGCCCTACACCGACGTGGTCTGCCTCTCGTCCAAGTCGTTCCACTATCCTTTCTGGGACCGCCACCCCTTCGGCCGCAAGAGGAAGCCGCTGCCGGCCAAACCGGGCAGCTTCCAGGTCTTCCTTGGCGGGTTCCGGGACGCCAATGTGTTCCTGCGAGAACACCCCTGGCCGGACCAGCACTGGTCCAACTCCGCCGGTGGGGCCGGCGGCAGCGGCGGGGGCGGGGGCCGTGCTGCGCGTCCCCGCCGAGAGAGGCGCTGGGCCAACAGCTGTCGGCCCGCGACGCCGGTGTCCACGGCGGACGGCGACGCGTGCAGCGACGACGGCGGCGGTCACAACGGGTCCGCGGGCGCGGCCCGGCCTCCCGGCCGAGGGAAATTCGTCTGGACCGGTACGCTCAAGCAGTCGTTCCGGGAGGAGCTGGAGAAGCTCGTCATCCTCGACTATATCATGCGCAACACCGACAGGGGACTTGACAACTGGATGATCAAGGTCGACTGGGAGGCACAGCGGGTCGCTGTGGCCTCGGAGCCGATGCATCTCAACCTGGACGCCGGCACGGATCAGGCGACCGGGCAAGAGGCAGAGGACGACCGGGCCCCTCGGCCGGCCAACGCCGTGCCTGGCCCGGCTGCCTCGCCAAATTCGGCTCATCCCTACAGGCTGCAGCGGCCCATGGAGGCGTCGGCCCCGTCCGGATCCGGCCGCGATCCGACCATGTCCATCGGCGCCATCGACAACTCGCTGTCGTGGCCGTGGAAACACCCGGACGCGTGGAGGAGGTCAGTGACTTGGGGATCCGCGTAGTGCCCCCGCCGGCTCATCCGATCGATATTCATCGCTGACAGTCCCGCCCAGCTTCCCTTTCGGATGGCTCTTCCTACCCGTCGACCTCATCGGCCGGCCCTTCTCCCAGCGGACGCGTGACCACTTCCTTCCCCTGCTCACGTCGACGGCGTGGTGGAGCCAGACCCAGCTCGCGCTCCGGCGCGTCTTCATGAAGGACCCGGATTTCCAGGAGCGCATGTTCGCCCGGCAGATGGCCGTCATGAAGGGCCAGGCCTGGAACGTGGTCGAGACGCTCAAGACGGCCGATCACGGGCCCCTGGAGCTTACACGGCGGGCCAAGGTGTGCGTGTGGGATGACCTTGTGGACGTGCCGGTCGCGGTGCCGATGCGGGTCTCGTCCGACATGCGAGCGCGAGACCCGGCCGGACAACAGGAGACCGGAGCGACAATGGAGCTCGAGATCGACGAGATGGACATCGGGGCCTCGATATCGAATCCTGCGATCAGTGGCGGCGGCGGCAACAAGAGGACGGGCGTCCCCCCCGGCCCGGACCGTCTCCTCGGTGCGGCCAGTCCCCCGGCCGACATGCCGCATCCGGGTCGATTCGAGGTCAATAGCAGCTCCAGCGCGGCCACCCCGAGCATTGATCAGGGTCGCTCTCCAGGGGAAACACTTTTGGTCTCCGAGCCGGGCGAGACGGCGGCGGCTGACTTCTTCGGGCCGTCTTCGGCAGCTACCACCACCGCCGCCGTCAGCGCCGGTGCTGCCGCGCCGGCCGCCAGAAGCGGCTGGCGGCTAGCGCACCTGCAGCCGCCACGGGCACACCGACAGCAGCAGCAGCAGCAAGCGGCGATGCGGCGCGGTTCGTTCGGCAGGATTGGGGCCCGCACTATTGCGCAGTACCTTGAGGAGGACGAGTTTGATGGGGATCTCGGGTATGCTGCGGCTGAGGATATGGAAGGCAGTCGGCGCCGGGTGATTGTGGAGCGGCTCGAGCCGGTGAGGACGCGGAATCCGGTGTTTACTTGTTGGTGAGTGGTAGGGGGCGGCCGTGTAGGATAGAATCCCGGCCAGCCAGGAAGGTGCCTGATATTCAAATATGCAGGCCCGGTCGGGCCGGCGTTGTGATGTGGCATGTGCGGCGTGGATGCCGAATTGGTGTCCCATCTGGGCTGAAGCACATGATTCATGACATGATAGAGAAGACGGTGTGGGTGGTGATTTCCCGGTCGGGGTGTTATAGTCCATCTGCCTCGTGCCAGCTCCCTTCCCTGCTTCTGATGCTTTTGGCCTTTCCCTCTGCCCGCCCTGCGCCATGACCACTGATCGAAGCCTTGGGCTAACTCTCGATCGAATCTTGAGAGAGGTCCCGAGGCCTGCTGTCATTCCAAGACGCGGCGAGACCGATGGATCCTGCTGCGAATGCCACAGCACCTGCGAAAAGGTGGCAATTGGCAAGCGTCTGCCATTTGGCCGTTTAGCACGAATAGGTCCGGTCCGGCCCCCTCCCCCCCCCGAATTCAGGCATGTCGCCACTTCCTCTACTTCTAGTAGCCTGCCCTCTTGGGCTCTTTCTTCCCCGTCTAGCCTGTCTTCCTCGTCTGGCCTGTCTTCCCTGTCCAGTCAGTCTTGGCCGTCTGACTTGTCTTCTCCGTCTGGCCTGTCTTGCTCGTTGAGGCAGCCTCATGCTCTGTATTTTGCGAGCTATCCAGACGAGCACGGTTAACTCGCCGCCGCCCCCTTTACTGTCTGACCTGGTTATAACCTCTTGTCACGTGGTGGAGGACATTCAGTTGGCCATTATTATGAGATGCTAGCTTGGCAGGCCGATTCTCGGCCACCAAGGCCGACGACTCCACGTATGCTTGTGGTGAGCAGGTCATGTCCCCCGGCCGCCTCCGGGGCCAGGTACCTCCCCATTGCCCTACCACTCCCACATGTCAGCCCCTCCACGCCTCCCCTCCTCACGTCCCCCACGTCTCCCCGGTCCACGACTTCTCTCCCACGTCTACCTAGCCTCCCGCATCCCCCACGTCCCCCGCGCCCCCCCCGGCCGATCCACCATCGAACCCGGACTACACCGGATCCTGATACTCTTATGATAAAACGAGGGAGCGAGCCACAGCCGCTCTAACTCGCAGGCGGGCCCATTTCAAGATCTGTCCCTCCCGCTCTTGTATGCAGCACAGGGTGCGACGGCCGGTCGGTCGCGGACGGGTCGTAGTCGTACGTAGCGTAGCGCGTCGTCTGCCGCGGTTCTCTGGAGTCGCCACCCTGCTCAGCCAACAATGGTATGGCGAGAGGGGAACACGACGCATGATTTGTGGGAATACTGATAATACTCTATGCGACACCCCTTTTGGCCTGTGGAAAGAGAACCCGATCGGCCGAACACGAGGCAATTCTAGCGTGGTAGCCGATCATCTCCCACGTCCCGGCCCCACTCGAGCCCCGGCGCCACCGACCCCCTCCGCCCGTCTCCCAGTAAATTCTATCCCGCAAGCGGGTATCCCGCACGCGCATGTCGCTCGATATCTAACCATACCTGGCCCAGCGAAGCCTCAGCATCAGAAACGGCAAAGCACAAAGCAAAGGCAGCCCGGCCTGAAGGCTCGCCCCTTGCATGTTTCAGCGGCGCCACCGGCGTCTGTCATTGATAGCAAGCTAGCTAGTCATGGCCAATCAATCCTGGCCTACGCCGCCAGCGTCGTTGTCGTTGCCAGAAGCGTCGACGTGGACAAGCTGAAAATTCCGATGTTCGAATATCGGCTGGCCATGAGGCCGAATTCGCTTCCGGACCGGACAAGTGACGAGGGAGGGCGGTCAAGCCGACGATGATGGCAGCAGACCGACAGAGACGAACGCCGAGTGGAATCTTCTCTCCGCTCGGCTGCGGCTCAAAAGCTTATCATGTCTGGTGCGGGCAAATGTTCATGGTCAACATTTGGGAAACCCGAAGAGGAGGGGGGGCACACTGACCGCGTCCAAACAGACACCGCTTCGTCCAGTCCATGGCCATCAGGATCCGGGTCCGGGTGCTGACGCTCTGGGAGAAGTACACAAACCGCCACGCGTACACGGCCCAGAGGCCGCCGGCCACGCTCCAGCCCTCGCCCAGGTCAAACACGGCCGAGTTGCCGATGTAAGCGAGGTTGCCGAGGTGGTGGTACTCGAACGCGTTCGACACGGCCGCGTCCAGGTCGCCGTCGCGGACCTGGTCGGCCTCGATACCGTCGGCGGCGGCCCGGCCGAGCCGGCGGAGCTTGTGGGCGAGGTAGATGCCCTGCTGGTGGGCCCGCTGCGCGGTGGCCGGCAGCGACGTCAGCTTGCTGTCGATCTCCCGGAGGAGCGCGCACAGCTCGTCCAGGTCGAGGGTGCCGGACCGGTCCTTGTCGAATTCGAGGAACAGCCGGTCCAGGCGGCGCAGGTGGGCGGCCGCCTGGGGGAAGCGCCGCCGCACGTCGGCGGCAACCTCCTTCCAGTCGCTGAAGCGCAGCCGGAGCGACCTCGGATCCGGCACGCCGCGCTTCCGGGCGAGCGCCTCGAGGAAGGCGACCACGTTGTCGGCCAGGTTGTTCTGCACCGTGGAGCAGTCGCCGATGGCGTAGACCTCGCCCGCGGGCGCGCCCTGGAGCCGCAGGTGGGTGTCCGTCTCGAGGGCGCGCCGGTTGGTCTGGGAGGGGCTTCCGAGCCGGGCGGCCAGCTTGCGCGCAAAGTCGGTCTGGGCCACGCCGGTCGACCACAGGCAGAATCCCATCGGGAGCTCCTTGGTGATCACCTCGCCGCTGCCGTCCTCCCTCTCCGGCTGGGTGAAGACGATGCGGTCCGGGGCCACCTCGCACACGCGCGAGTTGGTCAGGACGGTGACCTGGTCGCGAGCGAACCGGTCCTCGGCGTACCGCGACACGCGCGCGTCGTACGTGTTGAGGATGTGGCCCTGGCTCTGGATCAGGTGCACGGCGATCTCGTTGCGCAGCAGCCGGGGGAAGTGCCGGGTCAGATCCTCGCTCAGGAGGTCGTACAGCTCTGCGGCGAACTCGACTCCGGTCGGGCCGCCACCGCAGACGACAAACGAGAGGAGCCGGCGCCGCTCCTCGTCCGACGTGGTGGGTAAGCAGGCCAGCTCGAGGTTGCGCATCACTCGGGTGCGGATCCGGCGGGCGTCGTCGACGTCCTTGAGGAAATGGGCGTTCTCGAGCCCGTGCACGCCGTGCGGGTTCGACACGGACCCGACCGCGACCACGAGTTTGTCGTAGGGGACATAGAACCGGACGTCGCCGCCCCCGTCCGCGTCCGGCTGCGTCACCTCGACGAGCCGGTGCTCGAACTCGATGTCCTCGGCCTGGGCCCGGATGTAGTGGCCGCCCACCCGGCGCACCACCCGCCGGATCGGCTCCACCAGAGATCGCAGCTCGAGCGTGCCGACGGTCGCGGACGGCAGCATGGGCGTGAACAGGAAGTAGTTCTTGGGCGAGATCACGGTGACGTGGTAGTCGTCCGGGTTCAGCTCCTTCAGCAGGGCGACCCCGCCCCAGCCGCCGCCCAGGATCACCAGCCGGGGCCTGTCGTCGCCGATCCGGCGCTTTTTTTCGCGGCTGTCCCTGGTCTGCTCGCCCTCGCCGTCGTCGATAAATACCTCGGCGATGGGCAAGTTCTTGGGCCCGCCGCGCCGGGGCTGCAGCGCGAGCTGCGGCACCTCCATGTCGCTGCGGGTCGACGACTCGGAGTAGGTGGACGCGTCGTAGAGAAAGAGGCCGACCACGCCGACCCCGAGGAGCGCTACGGAGCCGCCCAGGACGGCGGCCCCGCGGTAGAAGAAGCCGAGCAGCCGGGACGGGAGCCGGCGGCCCGGAGGCGGGGCCGGAGACGGGGGCGGGGGCGGGGGCTGTCCTGATATCCCGCGGGGGGCCCTCGATTGCGCGACGAGGAGGGGCTGGCGGCGGTGTAGGAGGCCATTGCCGAGGGATGCACGCCGGAGGGTATCGAGCCGTGTGTCGAGCCGGCGTGCGAGCAGGCGCGTGTGGGTGAGCATCTTGACGATGGGCAATTCCGGCCGGGCCAAGTAGTTGCGGCCCCGTCAGCGGCGTAACTTTTCAGCTGGCCGGGGAGGATTCGAACCTTTGTGGATCGGGCAAGGGGGGCATCTACGTCATGGCCGTCGTCGCACCTGCCTGCCTTGCGGCCGGCCTGCCCTGGCTAAGTCAGTAAGCCCCTGCCAAGTTAGTTGTTCCACAGGGCATGCTAATTGGGCTGGAATCTCGCCAATGGGCGCCAAGTGCTGCTGCCAGGGCCCTAGTTGGGCCGGAGAAGTTGGCCAAGCTCGTCTGATGGCGGAAAAGCAGGCAAGGGACAAGCGGTGCAGTTCGCGGCGTAGAGGGTCGGCCGGGCCAACCGGATGTTTTCCAGGCCGGCCCGGCCGCCGCCATCCCCTCCGCCATCCCCCGCCCCGCCCGGAGCCAGCCAGCCAGAGATTGGGGGTTCGCGTCGTGCCAATTTACATACCACTTGTCATGATCCAAAAGAGCAGCTTCGTGCCCGCTCGCCAGGACTGGCCAAGTCCGTGTCGGGTAAATTTTGCATGCCCACTCGCGCTGTGCTAATCCGCTCCAGAACCATCAGGATCAAGTTGGTGTCGAGTCAGTTTTGGATGGCCACTGGCTCCTTTCCAGAAGAACATGGCAAGAACGCCGGAAGCCACCTGGGGCGGGCCGAGTACGTGTCGGATCGATTTTGGCCGGCCGACCCGCCGACTCGCCACCATCAGGCAATGCTCCCTATTCTTGCCTGTTGTTGGGAAGAGCTTCCTGCCCGCTAGCCAAGGCTGGCCGAGCCCGGGTCGGTCGTATCAATTCTGCATGCCCGACTTGCTATCAGCCAGAGCTCGTTTCCCGCCCGCACCCGGCCGCCCCGCCAGCGCCAACCAGGACGCGGGCGAGTTCGTCGTTGTCATATCAATTTCGGATAGTCCTGCCTTCCTCCCCGCCCGACCACCCCCCACCCGGCCAGGTTCGTCCGTCGCGGCGTCAACTACTGCATAGCTCACTTGCTATCAGCCGGGACTCGCTTCCTGTGTCGGGCGCATCCTCTCACCTCGGGCCTTCTTCCCACCCCCTCCCCCTGCCTGTCCCGCCTGTCCCGCCTGCCCTGCCCGGCTGGCCATCACTGGGGGAGCTGGAGGCTCCCCCCATGGAACTTTTCTCACCGACATTGCTGCCCGCCAGAGTAATGCGTGACGATGCATGCGCATGATGCAGCCGGTTTGGCCGAGGACCGGCAACGAGCCGGAATGGCGGGGGAAGGCGCCTATCTTCCTTGCGCGCGCCCCCTCCCCCGGGATAGAGGGAGAGCGGGGGCAGCAGCTCGGGGCTAGCGGTCGCAAGCCGAGAGGATACGCCCCGCCAAAGCAAGCTGTAGCTAGGCGCATCCCCATAACCCTGCTCCTGCTGTTCCTGCCCGCTCCTGCCCGCTCCTGTCTGCCCTGCCCTGCCTGCCCTGCCTCAAGGATCAGGAGCCAAGCGGACCAGGCGGGCAAACGGCGATATGACGACAGGCAGCTGAAGCGCCCCCAATCCCATCATCCCACCCGTTCTCCAAGAAACAACCGTCCGGCCTGGCGCAGTGGGCGGGACGCGCAGCGCATAATAAGCACCCACCGCATGGCGCGACGGCGCCGGATAGCCTGGCCGGCATAGGCAGCAGCCAGCGGCCGGCCAGCGGCCAGCGGCAATACCTCACCGCCGCAAATTCAGCCGGTCCCCTTCTTCCGCCGTCAACCGCTGATGCTGGTGCCGATGCTGGCGCTGATGCGATGCTGAGTAAGGGTCCATCCACCACTCAGAGGGCCGTCGGCAGCAGCAGGGACCAAAGGAACCCGGTCCGCAGAACATATCATGCATGTAACCTCCCGGCCCAAGAACCACCATGATGCGATTACGCGCGAGAGCCGAGCCCGCTGTGCCTCCTGGCCCCGGTCTTTCCCTGCCTGCTTCTGCAACTGCCGGGAGTGCCCAGGCTTAGGCCCGGGATCTGGGTGTTATGGCGAGGGGGAATCCACCCCCCGACTGAGGCCACGGTCAACTATCAAGACACCGCGCGCGCCCCCCCATCGGCCTCGGCCGAGATTACACGCCACGCCACGCCGCAACAAGAAGGCAGGAGGCAGTACCAGACCCTTGTGACGCACGCAGAAGAAGGGAAAAAAGGGTGCGGCCGGCAGAAGAGGAAGGGCATGTCCGGATTCATTTCTGCCCTGCAGCGGCGGGGGTAACGGGGGGGGGGTGTGCGAATGCGAGGCGGGGGTAGGGGCAGGGGAGCACAGGAGAAGTCGGAATTCGCATTTGGAAAGGAGGGAGTAAGTCAGTTACCGCCAGTCTGGTTCTGTTTGTTAGCAAGGACCTTAACCAGTCTCTCGGTGCTGCGGCCCCCTCCCCCTTTTTTTTCTTCCAACCCTGCTGAAACAATTAATTCCCTTTTCCCTGGGAGAGGTGCCCGACGGACAGGCAGCCGAGACATGCTCTGGCTCAACCATCCGGTCGGGACGGTTGGCTCGCGAGACTCGACCGCCACGCCACAGCCAGCGCTTGAACATAACCAACGACGACGTGGCCTTCGCTGGCAGTGTTGTCGGGCATGAATAAAGACAGGCCGGAGGAGCGACTTGATCATGGTGATGATGATCAGCAGCGGCAGCAGCCACGACAACAGAGAATGGGTTGAAAACAACAACAGCGTGCCCCCCCCTCCCGCCAGGTGGGCGACCGGGACAGCACACACCACCAGGCGGGGCGGTGATCAGCCCCGCGCGCCTCGTCGCAGATGACCAGCCAAAGCCGTAAGAAGGGGTGTGATAGGACAGACATATGGAAGGTCGGAGAGAAGGGCCGAGCCTGCCCCTCTTCTTTTTTGGTATTCGCGTCCACCATCCAAGCAGCTGGGCCCCGGCTGGCCCGTCATAAATGACAGATAGACAGGCAGGAGGGAAGGCAGGAAGACAAGGCAGGCAAAGCAGACTGGTAGACAGGCAGGCAGACAGGCAGATTTGAGGGTGGTGAGAGCGACCTGGGTTCCCGCCAGGCCGCCGCCTGGCTGTCTGTCTGACGTGCAGCAGGACTTGGTGGTAAGCAGGACCGAGGCCGAGTTGGTGCCTTGTATTTGCACATACATACATGCCCTCATTTTCCGCAAATTGACCCGGGGAGGGGTCAGCACGTCGGCTGCAGCTCCTGCGCCTCTCCCCACTGGACGGCCGTTGATGCTAAAAAAATCCCACGTCTCCTTAGCCCCCCCTCTCCAGTCCACGAGTAGGGGGAAGGGGGAAGGAGGGCGGTCGGTTCCAAGGACGGACCAGCTCAGGTGCCGTGTCACGCGATTTGGTCACGGGCGAGGGAAGGCGGACCGAAAAAAAGGGCCCCCATAGATGCCCAATTGCCGAGCAGCAACCTGGCTGCACTCGGGACGTCGTAATTAAGTTGGGCTATTGTTGACTGCCGCTTTTCTCTCCCACGCTTGACGTGGCCCGGACCTGTTGTCCGTGACGTTCGGGTTAAAGTAAATCAAGCCTGGGCCTTAGGGGCCGAAAATTCTCGGCCCGGCGGTACGATGCTGACCACCACACGACAAGCCATGAAACTCGTCACCCCAGCAGGGGTCATCGTTGCGCAAGCCGATCCGGTCCAGTGACTCGGGACCGCCAGCGACGCCTGCTCTCTCCCTCGGGTTTCCAAGCCGGCCTGGTGTAGCCTGGCACGGAATCAATCTTGGGAGGATGGCAAGGGGGCGCTGCCGATAATGAATGAGACGACGTGCGGGCGCGCTTGATGATGAAAAGAGAGAGGGGGAAAGGGGGAAGGGAAGGGGAGGAGGGGGGAGGAGGGGGGGTGGTCCAAGTTGGCGCTCTATGCGGGCGAAAAGGACGAAAAGGAGAACAGTGTACTTGTTTTATCATATAACCCCCGGTACCGAGAAACACCTGGCGTCATCGAGCGTGCTCCTGCTGCTGCCTGCCTGCCCGCCTGCCCGCCTGCCCGCCTGGCTGGCTCGTTGCTTGCGAGTCCTGCAAGTCTGACTGACTGTCAGATCTCCTTTTCGCCGGTGGCCTGCCTTGCCCTGACGAAGAGGACCGGGAGATGGCGAGGATGAAGGTGGGGGCGCGCATGGCCAGAGTGCCACAGAGACACGAGCAACCAGACCGAGAGGGGGGGACACAAGCTGAGGTGGCACGGCACGAGGCCTTCATGACAGGCAAACATGGTAATCAGCACTCTCCACACCTACCATTTGCCAGCCCCGAGGGCGACCGCGCTTGGGCGAGAGACGGAGAGGGAGGGGACACGTATTCTATAGCGGGGGGGTAAGCCAATCTCGCCCCTCCTCTCCGTCCGTCCGCCCGGCCGTCCGTCGACCAAAAACCCCCGTTCTCTTCTCCTCAACAAGTGAGAGTAGAGGAGGTGGATACAAGAAGGCTCCTGGCGGTCCCGGCGCGCTGTGCTGGTGGTGGGGGAGTTCGTCCGCCTCCAAGATGCCCTTTCTCTCCTCCCTGACATCCCTATATGATGACGGAGTCATTGGCAGTCGCATCGTCGTCCATCCCCGCGTCTCTTCTGGCCTGATTCGGAAAATCCGGGCCTTGATCCCCCCCCCACCCTCCATGCCCTCTTGAGCGACGCGTGTCCGATTCGTCCGCTTCCGAGCCGGGCGTCGATGAGCTGCATCTCTGTGCTGTGCTGGACCGTCTGTGTGGCAGGCGGGCCGGCCGGTCTTGGAGTCGAATCCGGCCTGGCTGCCGAGTGCTGGAATTCGCCTCGTCCTGTCGCCGCGTCCTTCCTGGCTGCATGTCATTTGACTCGCCAAGCCACCAGTGCTCTGTCCCGGCTGGCTGGCACACCCCCCCTTCTCGATTTTCTCCCCGGCAGGCTCCAATTTCCGACCCAGATGCAGGTGGTGCGTCAGAAATCCCCATCAAGCCGTGGTCCAAATTGTTCTGGAGATGGCGTAGAAGGCAAAA
>JAOYNC020031399.1:0-76726 GCA_025802115.2 Bertia moriformis
GAGGAGGAGGGGGGTGAGGAGGAGGGGGGGCGAGGAGAAGGGGGGAGGGGGGGGATGAGGGGGAGTATGATTCATATTCTCCTCTTACGCTTCTTTCGTGATGATGTTGGCGAGGAAACTGCCCGTCTCGCTGACGATCTGCTGCAGAAGAACCTTCTCGGCTGTGACCAGGATCATGGGCTCGTGCGGGCTCGACCTCTTCATCTCGATGTACCGCTCCAGGGCCGAGCATCTATTGTCGCCGCCGAGTGCGATCGAAAGCACGAGCTGCTGCCGGTGGTTCGCCACGTGAAACATGGGAAGGTGGACCGCGTACAGGCTGTCGGTGCCCTGGAGCAGGAAGCTGTAGTAGGCCTCGGTGACCTCGTTCCGCCGACGGACGACTGCGGTCGCCTCCGCCGCGGTGTCATACAGGACCGCGGCCAGCTTGTGGATGAAGTCGTGGTCGGTCGGGAAGGGCGACATGACGACGTTGCGGAGCACCATCAGGTCCTCGGTGCTCTGGGCAAGCCCGAGCCGGTCCATAAACGTCCTCTTGCAATCGCCGTACAGCTCGTCCGAGAACTCAGTCGAGGTGAGGTAGAGCGGGATCGTGGTCGGGTCGTCCTCCGGGCTCACGACGCTGAGCCGCTCGATCACCCGGCGCATCAGGTAGTTGGCCTCCTCGACGTCGTCGTTGAGGCGGCCGTCTGAGTAGCGGAAGTTGAGAGCGAAGGCGTTGATGTTGAGGTCCGAGCCGAGGGCCCTCATCAGCGTCATGGCCTTCTGGTCTTCGGGCCGGGCCACGTCGTCGAGCACGATCTGACGGTTGGACTTTTCGACGATCTCCCGCCGGATACGGCCCTTCTCCGCCTCAACCTTTTCCGGCGTCGGATCCGGCCCGAGCTCGGACGGGAGCATGTTGAACGGCACGCATATGAAGGGGCTCGTGTGGTCAGTCAGAGCTGCCCACTCGGCCGAGAGCTGGCGGCAGGCGGACGGCTGTCAGTTATAGACTGGTGGTGGCGGTATGAGAGAGTACAACAATAGGTAAGAGAGAGGCGAAAGTGGGAGAGCCGAAGGGGGAGAACCAAAAGTGGGAGGCCGGAAGTAAGAGAGGCGCCGGGGAAGAAGGAGTATAGGATGACCACACACGTGAAGAAATGAGAAAAGAAGTGGCTCCCTTACCCGGGTGCATGTCCACGTCACCTCCCCCAGCAGCGTCCCGTATCCCTCCTGGGTCAGGCCAATCGTCTTGTTCGACAGCCACGTCGACATGGCAGACGCCCCCGGCTTGCTGCCCTCGACCCCGAAGATGCCGATGCTGGTCACGGCCCCGCCCTGGATGTACGGGCTAGTCCACGTGACCAGGAACCGCATCCGCCCGTCGCGGTAGCAGAGCCCCCCGGCCGGGTACGGGATGTAGCCGGCCTTGTGCGGATCAACCGTGATCGAGTCGACGAACCGCATTGCATACAGGTCCTCCTGTGTCTCGACCCGCAGACTGGTCTCGGGCACGAACCCGGCCCCGGCCCCGACAGTCGTGTCGGCCGGCAGGCTCAGCACGTCGCCGGGGTGGTAGTGGCGCGGCAGCATCGAGCAGAAGTAGCCGCCCCAGGCGGCGTCGGCGTGGACCACAAACGAGAGGCCGCGGGCCTGGTACCGCCGCCGCAGCGCCAGGATCGAGCTGATCGAGTCGACGGCGCCCTCCTCGGTCGAGCCGACGATCCCCACGACCGCAAAGACGGCCTGCCGGTTCTCCAGGCTCCGGCCCAGGGCCGCGTCCAGGGCCGCGATGTCGACCCGGGCCGCATGGTCGACCGGGATGCCGACCACGTTGTCGGACCCCAGCCCGGCGATGGCGGCCCCCTTGGGCCACGAGTAGTGGCGCGACGTGGCCAGCATGTACTGGCACGGCTGGTCGATGCCGTAGGTGCGCTCGAGCACATCCTTTCCGGTCGATTGGACGGTGTACTGGTTCATGGTGGCGGACAGGAAATCGTTGGAAATGCCGTGCTCGTGCCGCAACCGGTCCGGCAGGTCGAGCACGTCTGTCGGCTTGATGTTGAGCAGCTCCCACGGGGTCAGCTCGGCAAAGAGCTTCCGTTCGCCCGCGCATGTCTCGACCTGGAACCGCGACGACAGGAACCCCAGCGGCCCGTCCTCATCGAAGGCCTGGCGGAGCGACAGCGGATAGAACTTGAGGTTGCGGGCAGCCCATATGGACTCGAGGTTGGCGACGGAGCCGTCGCAGGTGATATGCCCCCACGCGGTCGGCTTGCTGGAGTCGCCCTCGTGAGCGTTGTAGCCGAACATGTCGCACAGCTGCTCGCCCACCTCGATTTCGGCCACGGTGGTGAGGGGGCTGGCCTCGAGAGCGACGTTGTTGGGGTTGTAGATCATGGTCATGAAGTAGCCGAGCAGAGAGGGCATGGACATGTCGGTGCACCTGCAGAGACAAGTTGGGCCGTCAGCGGCCGTGGTGGGCGGGGGGCGGGGGGCGGGGTTGGAGCCACCCTGTGGGATGGATAAAGGGGAAAGCAGCGGGGACCGACATATGGGCCTGGTAGCGCGGAGACCAGAACGGGATCGAGTGGCTGCCCAAGAGCTTGCCTGCCATGGCAACGGCCTTGGCCAGCCGCTCCTTGGCCTCGATAAAGGCGGGAGAGCCCTTGGTGGCGGCGGTGATGAATTCCTGGAGGGCTCGGGTCAGCAACGAGGGTGGAGATCGGGCAGAGGGGTAGAGAGGCAGAGTTGGGCGGCAGGGGAAAGAGTAATAATCAGAAAAGCAATGTTGCGCGTACATTTTCGCCCTCTTTGTCGGGAAAGTAGTTGACGCGAGCCTGGCGGATCTCCTCGAGGATGACATCAATGTTCTCTTTGAAGATGTCGAGGTTCTCGGCCCGGGGTCCGATGAAGTAGGAGCTGATCTGCTGATGGGAGACGTCCTCCCCCTCGGGAGCCATCCACCTGGCAGTTGTCCGGCGGTGTCGCCTCTTCCCGTATCCGGATCCGGGACGTGGGCGGTGTGGGTAAGCCATTGCGTGTTGGGTGATTCTCAGACGGATATCCCAGTTATCTTGTTGAGGCGAGTGAGCGTGCCCGAGTGTGCATGGAAGAGGGGGGGGAGAAAAATAATGCCGAGGGGCAGAGGGTCCTTATATACAAACCTAGTACCAGATGGGCGGCGGCAATCAGGCTGGTTGGCCCGATGGTACCCGATATGGGCCCGAGTAGACTGGTTCGTGAACGGACGTCATACCCGGGCCGGTCCCCGCCACCCTGGCCGGCACCGGGACCACTCGCTCATCGGATACGTCGGCGGCGGCGGCCTCTGGTGTCATACGGGCAGGCGCGGGCGTGCGACACGAGCCCGGTCCGGAAGCACTGCATATGCGGCTCGACATGGGCTCGGCAGAGAGCCCACATCGGTATTCGGGATCGTGCGACCTGGCGGTGCGGGGTAGATTGCGCGGTTGAGTCCGGACAAGGATGCTGTGCGGTGAGACGACAAGGGAGTCTGCAGAGCCATGACCTCTCGTGACGGAACGAGGCTGACCGGCGGCGGCAGCTCTGTCCGGATATGGATTAAGCCGAACGATCGGCCGTGGTGGCTCTTGCGGACCAAGTGCCGGCCGATAGGTTGCCGTTATGATGGATTGCCGGTGGCGAGAACGGGTGAGGAAAGCCGACCCGGCGTCGGGTTTCGGGGAATCATGTGACCACTGCGTTCCACACGCTCTCTCCCGAGAGAGAATGGTTCTCCTATCTGGGAGGGGGAGGGTCGGCCGGGCCGGGCCCTGGTGGCTCCGCTCGGGGCGCGTGGGAGTGCCAACGGTCGGGCGGGGCCGTGATCAGGGTATAGGTGGCAGCTGCTGATGTCCTGCATCCAAGATGCCAAGAATGATAAACAAGGTGAGAGGGGGGGAGAGTGAGCCATGGCGAAAAGGGATGATGGGTCTATATGCTGTAATCTGTCTCAGTGGGACACATGCATCATCACTTGAATCTCACCCAGATGCTGCGATGACTACTCAGTTTCGAGTTGTGGCGCCGCATCCTTCGGCACTCGCTGGGATGGTAGCTTCGAGGGGAGCCAATGGAAGCCAAGTGGAAAATGGCTGCAGGGGATCCGAGAGGGGTGCTCGAATTTGAGACTGCATGTGAAAGAGTCGTTGGAGGGTCGGTTCATTCTTCAAGACAATGATGGTCAGAGGCCGCTATCTCACTCAGTAACCTATCAGTCATTTGCTGATCCTCTGACTCTCTCTCTCTCTCTCTCTCTCTCTCTCTCCTCTTTCTTTCTCCTCTCTCGCTCTCTCCTCTCTCTCTCCCTCCTCTCTCTCTCTCTCGACAAGATAATTGGCGATCAAGTCGAAAAACTGGTTGACTGTACTCTGTCCATCAGTAGAATTTGTTTCCTCTTGCAATATGTGAATAACACGCCGAGCCGGCGATTAGTCATGCACCACAAGCTTCCCGATGGCGGGGGCCAAGCCGTGCTCCACCCCTTCGTACCCGCTCCTGCACCAAACAAATGGCGACCGAGACGATCCGGACGATCCAGGCGGCGCTCGATCCGTACGTCAAGCCGCGCGAGCAGGCCGCCTACGTCCGGCGCGTCCTGGCCCTGCACCTCGACTCGCATCTTGATGCCCCTAGCGTCAGCGGCAGCGGCAGCGGGAGCAGCAGCACAGTCGGGCGCCCTCTCCTCGCCCTTGCCGACGGGCCCTCCTCCTCATCATCATCCCAGCATGTACCTCCCGGCCTCCAGCGCGATTATCTCCGGGCGCTCGCGGCCAATGCGGCCGCTCGAGCGCGCTTCGAGGAGATCAAGCGCCAGCTGAGCTCGGCCGCCGAGACCACCGGCGCGCCCCCCCACCATCCCGGGCTCGAGTTTGCGGAGCAGCACGCGGCCATCCTGGAGCTACGGCAGAGAAAGACCCGGCTGGAGATCCTGACACGACACATGGATGGGCTGGCCCAGCTGCCGGCCGCGTCGGCCACGTTCCTGGACCAGGCCGAGGCGTTTGCCGGGTGCGAGCCGCTCCCGTCGGTCCCCCGGGAGGTGCTGGAGGGCCTCGCGACCGGCGCCCCGGAGGGCAAGACGGGGGCAGACCTCGGGGAGCTGATCAGTCGGCTGGAGAAGGTGGCGCTGCGTTCCAGGCTCCGGCTGGATGAGGAGGAAAAGCTCCTCCGAGAATGCAGGGCGCGGATGGCGGCGGGCGCGGCCGAACAGGTCTCCGATACGGCCCGGCTGGCGGCGTTGAACGCGACCAGGAGTGAGCTGATCGGCTGGATCGAGGCTGAGCTGGGCAAGACGGCCGAGAGCAGCGGCGATGACGGTGGCGACGGCGGCCCCAGCGGCCCCAGCGGCAACTGTGAGGAGGAGGTCAGCTCGATGGGCAAGATAAACGAGCAGGAAAAGACTGGGGCGCGTATCGCGGCGCAGCTGGCCGAGATCGGAACCGTTTACGGCAGATACGTGGAGTCGAGAAGGGCGCTCCTGGCGGCGGCGGGCTCGCGGCCGCAGCCGCCACCCATCTCTGCCGACAGCAGCAGCCCGGAATCGGCCGTGGTCGGCTCCTCTTCGGCAGGGCCGTCCGGCCATCTGGTCGCGCCCTACCTCGAGGCCCTACTCGCGGTCTCGCGCGAGCAGAGGGACGCGATCTCGCTCAAGTCCCATCTGACCAGCTCCCTCTCGGGCCAGGTCCGAGATACGTGTCAGATCCTCGGCCACCTCGCAGACGAGAGCCAGCTCCTGCCTCGATTCCATGGCGCCAGTGTGGCGACGGCATCGGCGGCGGCAGCGGCGACGGCGACCCCGGCGCCCAAACCAGCTGCTTCCAGGCTGCGCGCGGAGGACAGGAAGCTGGGGGCGATGGGGCCGTCCGAGAGCCCCGACCTCGCGGCCCGGGTCAGGCCGTGGGTCAGCGCGGCGGACGCGGCGAAGCTGGCCACGCTCGAGGCCGTGGCCGAGAAGATCGAGGAGGGCCAGGTGGCACTCGAGCGCTCTATGGAGGCGCTCAGGGAGGTGAACCACCTGCTCGGCCGAGATCCCGCCGGGGAGGCGGCGGGGTCGGCGGCGCCGGAGCCGGGGGAACCGGGGGAGCCGGGGGAAGGTGCAGTCGCAGGGGGTGATGGCGATATATGGCTCGCAACAGCGGCGGCGGCGCCGGCCGGGCCCCGGAGCAGGATTCCCAGCCGGAGGGTCGGGCCGGGGCTGGGGAAGAAGAGGGAAGAGCAGGAGGATAAGCGGGCGGGGATCTGGTCACTGATAGACGGCAGGTTAGGGATCGAAGATCCGGGGGGGCCCAAGGAGGGAGGTGGGTAGGTGGGTGCGCAGGCCTCGACTGACTGGGTGGATTAATTCAACATGGAGATGTGGCAATTTCTAGGAGGGCGATATATTGACTGGTAGGTACTGCGGCCGCGGCCGCGGCTGCTGCTCGGCCAGGAGCATTTCTCTTCCGGGGACCGGATTGGATGGGACGGCAGGGACGAAGATGGAGGAGGCACAGATGGACTGGTCGGCGGCGGGATTTGTTCACTGGCTGTAGATAGGCGATAGGTAAATCGGGGTCGGTCCGAGACCCGGCGGGGGGGTCAAGACGGTAGGTAAGGCTGTAGTTTGATTTATAGCAACAGTATGTGAAGATGCGATGCACGGAGCTGACCAGCTGATGGGCCCGACCTTGGCGCTACTGATTGTCCCCTGATCGGACTCGGCGGCACATTCGCGCCGCAGTTGGAATCCAAATGTTCTTCTATCTAAACCGGTCTGTTACTTTTCACCCATGATGGCGGATGTTCGCAGCGCCAGGTCCAGGATGGCGAGGTGCTCGTCCGCCCCGTCGACCAGGCGCTTGTCGACCTCGGAAAAGACCAGCAGGATCCTGTTCTTGTGCCGGTCCGGGATCATCTCGTCAAAGATGACGGCCTGGTAGAGCTGGGCGACGACCTGGCCGGCGCTCCACCCGTCCGCGACCATGTCCTCGACCGCCTTGGCGACGGGCTGGTAGGGGGCGCCGGAGCGGGTGGGCCGCAGCACGGCGACGAGGCGGTCGATCGCGTCCTGGGGGATGACGCCGGCGATGTCCTCCACGATCCGGACGGTGACCGGTTTGGGGTCCTCGTCCATCGCGTCGTCGTCGTCGTCATCCTCTTGACGGCCCCTCTCCCGGTCCTGGTCCTGGTCCCGGTCCTGGTCCCGGTCCTGGTCCCGGGCCCGGTCCTGGTCCTGGTTCCGGTCCTGGTCCTGGTCCTGGTCCCGGTCCTGGTCCTGGTCCCGGTCCTGGTCCCGGTCCTGGTCCCGGTCCCGGTCCTCGTCCCGGTCCTGATGCCGGTCCCGGCCTCCATTCTCGTGGCCCCCGTCCCCAGCCCGGCCCCCGTCCCCCTCCCCCTCAGTGCCCCTCTCAGTCTCAGTCTCAGTCTCAGTCTCGCCCTCCAGCCTCGGCCTCGGCTTGATCGCGCCGACGCCGACCAGCCGGGCGGCGCTCTGCAGGTACGTGATGCCCTTGCGCAGGTCGCCGTCGCTGCACCGGATCAGGGCGTCGATGGCGCCGTCGGCCAGGGGCACGCCCTCGCGGGCGGCAATGTCCTCGAGCCGGGCGCGGGCGCTGCCCGTGTCCAGGCTCTTGAACCGGAACTTGCTGCACCGGCTCGCGAGCGGGTCGATGATGCGGGTCACGTAGTTGCACACGAGGCAGAACCGGGTGATGCGGCTGTACGTCTCCATGGTGCGGCGGAGCGCGCTCTGGGCGTCGTTGGTCATGGAGTCGGCCTCGTCGAGGATGATGATCTTGAAGGGGGGGCACGGGTACTGGTCGCGGTACCCGGCCGGCGGGTTGGTCAGCTGCATGCGGGCAAAGTCCTTGACCTTCTCGCGCACGATGGAGATGCCGCGCTCGTCGGACGCGTTGAGCTCGAGCACGCGGGCGCGGAAGAAGTCGGGGCCGTAGAGCTCCTTGGCCAGCGCGAGGATGGTGGATGTCTTGCCGGTGCCGGGGGGGCCGTAGAAGAGCATGTGGGGGAGCTGCGGGAGGGGGGTCAGCGGGGGACGCGACCGGTCGGTCGGAAGGGGGATGCCGCACGTTGGAGGCCTGGAGGGTCCGCTGGAGGATGTTGACGGTGTGGTCCTGGGCCGTGACGTCGTTCAGGGTCCGGGGACGGCTGGCGGGCGCGCGCCCATGTCAGTCGCTCCGTGGGGTGCTGGCCGGGGGCAGAGGGCAGTATTCTGCGTGTGCGTACTATTTCTCAACCCAGGGCTGGCTGCTGGCCACATGGCCGGACTGGTCGGGCTTTTTGGCGGCGGCGCTGCTGGCGGCCGCCGCCGCCGCCTTTCTGGCCTTGAGGTCGAAGAAATTCATGATCGGGGGGGGGATGGGCGGGCGGATGGCCAGTTGACCGCGGCGGGAGAGGGCGGGCGGGAGCGGGAGACGTGTCGGGCAATTTACGCGTGTGTACCGGCGAGTATGAGCCCGCGCGCCGCGGGTTTCGCGATCTGATCTGATCGCGGGGGGGTCCACAGTCCAGCGCCACCACTGGGTGCTGCCATCGGACTCCCAACTCCCAAATTCATACCCAGCAATGCAGATAAATCCGTCCCAACCCACCAATCGGTGCCATTCTCCTGCCTGGTCCTGACCAGAGTGCCTCCCTCAGCAGACAGATATCCAAACTCGGCTCATATTTTCATACCACGCGGCGTCGACGACAACGACAACGACGTAGAGCTTCGCGTGCCATTGCCACTCATGCCCCTTGCCGGTCCCATTTCCGTCCCTGGCCCGCTCAAAAAGCGCTCCGACAGTCTGGTGGCCAAGATCAACTCGCAGCGTGCTAGCAAGAAATCCAGACTTGGCTGGTCTTTTTGTCCCCCCGCTTGCTCAGGGGTCCCTCTCCAGCTCCAGCACAGATATCCTAAATGGGGCCCCAATTCTATCCACGCCGAACAAGCCAGGTTCCCTTGGTCCAACGGGCGGCCTTTTTTTCATTCCCCCGTCTTGCTTCCTTCACGATCGACTGAGAGGGCCTGATGGTCATGATGACCAATTCCAAACCCAGTCAGACGCCCGGCCGGGCTGTCCGTCATGGGGGTGGCAGCTGCCCCATCCCTCAACACATACAGCCGGTGAGATGGCCGAGCGGTCTAAGGCGCTAGGTTAAGGCTACCTTAACACAAATTCCTAGTAGGGCAACCTGCGTGGGTTCGAATCCCACTCTCATCATTCGGTTGGGCCTGCCCCTCCGTTTTTTTTTTTATTCTTGGGATATATATGACTTTCTGGGCTGGGTAGAGCATTTTATTTATATGACTCCCTCGGCAAAGTGATTTTGAATTTGTTTTTACTATTGAACAGTTCATTCACATCAAGGCCCTCCGTTCTGCGCCGAAAGGCGTGTCGGTGGCAGTATCAAAGAAGCCGAGTATCTATCTGTCAGTCGGGCTCGGGCTGGACTCGGCTGCCATCTCTCGGATTGATTCTTCGAGGCCGACCCCCACGAGTGCTCGCCGGCCCGACTGCTTCATTAGAGGATCCGGACATGTCGCGGCCAGCCACCGCAGGTCCGCCGCCCTCGCGCCTCACCCCTCCCAAGGTGTGACCAGGTTCTGCTCCCTCATCCTGGCCGCCGATCCTGGCCTCTCGCCGTCCCCGCCCCCGCCGCCCCCCTGTCCCAGCTTGCCCTTCTTCTCCCGCATCTTGAGCCACCGCTCCTCCGGCGCCGGCCCGCTGGGCGACTGCGCCGTCCGCGGCAGCGCGCCGACCGGCGCCCGGACCTTGCTGCTGGCCTGGAGCGCCGAGTCGCCCGCCAAAACATGGTACTGCCGGAACTGGTCCGACCGGAACTCCTTCCATTCCTTCAGCGACGGCTCGCTGGTCGAGAGCCACCCCAGCATCGAGCCCAGCCACCGCAGGCCCGCCTGGGCTCGCCTCCTGCACCGGCCCGGCCCGGTCCGGTCGCTGCCGCCGGTCGACGACCCGTCGCACTCGGACCCGTAGTGGCGCGACGTGATCCTCGCGGTCGGGGCCGATGCCGATGTCGAAGCCGAGCCGACCGGCCGGGATCCGCTTCCGAGGTCGGCGTGCGAGCCTGCCATTCCGAGCCCCGGGGTGGCAGTGGCAGTGGCAGTGGCAGTAGTAGTGGCAGTGGCGGTCGCGGTGGCGGCGCCAGCGAGCGTGGCAGCGAGCCGAGAGCGAGGTCTGCGTCTGCTGTGCCGCCTCCTATGCTTCTTCGTCGGGACAAGTCCCTAGTCGTCCGCGGCGGTCCCGCACTCGCTCAGGTCAACTCTCGGATACGTGTTATTTTTGCTGCTGCTGCTGCTGACCAGGCCGAGGTCCTCCTCCAGAGGGGTCTGATAGAACAGACTGCCGACGTGCTGTCGGCGACGGATCGGAGGGGGTAAGACCGACGTGGCCGCTGGACAAGGAGACGCCAGACTGCCGTAGTTCGGCGCCGTCGTTCTATGCTGCTGCTGCTATTGCTACGGCTCCCGCCGAGCCAGGGGTCGTGCGCGCGGCCGCGACGACGAAGGAAAAGGAGGAGGAGGAGCCGGTGCCAGAGGCAGCCGAGGTGACGGAAGAAGAGGGAGAGGAGAGCGCGGCCGGCCTAGGGAAGTAGGGTACGAGAAGTTGCAGCCCGCGGGGGCCGGCGCGGGTGCAGTACAGGTGCAGGTGCAGCGTGCGATGACGCTGGCTAGCGGCCCCGCCACCAGAGTCCGCAGGTGGTAGCGGGGAAGCCGGGGGAGGAGGAGGAGGAGGAGCCGTACAAGACAATCCGCAGAGAGCCAGTCCAGCGCGTGGAGCCGTCATGAGAGCCCAATCCGGGTCGCCGTCGCTGCCGGAATCAATCAGTCCTGTTGCTGCTCTCGCAAGTCGACCCTACGCCGCTGTCCGCGCCGCTCCGCTAAGGGCCTCGTTCCTGGCCAGCATGTCGTCACTCGATCGGCAGGAACAGGCTGGCAGAAAAGAAAATCAAAAAGGCCCGTGGGCTCGGTCCGACGGTCGGATATAAGACGGCCAGCCAGCCGCGACCCGCGACCCGACTCAGCCCTTGCTGGTGCTAGCCGGTTCAGCTCTTGTCGGATCATGTCGAGATAGGCCATCCCCTCCATGTCGAGATCGGCCATCAAGCCGGGCCATTGTCAATCCCTGCGCCAGGGCCAGCCATTTCCTGGGGACGGATCCTTGATCAAGAATAAAAGTCAAATCGCAGTCGGTCGCACACATCGCACCCCACGACCTAGGCCCTCCTTGCCCGAGGCTCTTCCTGACTGATGCACGCGCCGCGACCACTGCCGCCGCCGCCGCCAGATGGCACCGGCCGAGTTTTTGTTTTGTATCTGTCAAATGGCCACCGCCCAGCCTTGGTTGGCGCTGTCTCCCTCTCCACTGAGGGGGGGACAGGGGCCAGCCAGCCAGCTGGCTGGCTTCCTCCTTGTCTGCCATGTGGAAGATGAGAGATGCGCGCTAGGCTCCGCCACGAACCCCCTGCCGGGACGGTCAGGGTGTCAATAAAATCCGGCCCAGCCGGAAACCGACGGCGTGGTGTCATAGCCGGCCCACGTCGAAACCGCGCTCTCATGTAAAGAACGGCGAGTCCAGCCTGCTGAGGTGTACGGTGGTTTGCAACCAAAACTCGATATCGAGCCCGCTATATAGATATAAAATACAGCCCAGCCCGAAATCTACCCTGCCATTTCAAATCCAGCCCCGGCTGAATACCACCCATCCTGGGCTGCGAATCGGCCTGGTTCGTCATCTGATCCGGCCTGGACTGTGATGGGTGCAGGTGCGTCCTGGGGCCGCCCACGTGAGCATCCTTGGCGTCAGCCACCCCGCCCCCACTCGACCGGCCGGTCCGCCATCCACCTCGCCAGGTACCAAGTACCCCACCAGGACCATTGTCATCCGGCCAGCCTCGCCTCGCCGCCTCAGCAAGCAGCGCCATATCCAAGCCGCACTCTTGGATCCAGACCCTCCTCAAACCCCCAACATCCCCCGAGCCAAGCAGACCAGCAGCCAGACAGACCAACAGGCCGAAAGAAGCGCCACCATGGACCCGGCGCGGCAGCTGCAGTCCCCGCCGATGCTCCGGCTCGAAACCCGTGTTCCAGACCTCTCCGCGACCGGCTCTCCCCACTCCGCCTCCACGACGACGCCGCAGACGACCGCGTCCCCAGCCGGCCATCACCCGCGCGCCGCCTCCCCGGTCCGGCCGCCCGTGAGCCCCATCACGCCGCCCCCCTGTGCCGCCTTGCCCCTCCGCGCCCCCTCGCCTCTCCGCAACCTGTCCCACGCCGGCCAGGCCGACGCGTCCGCCGGCCCCTCGCCGCCGCCGCCGCCCCTCCCGCCGCCGCCGCCCCTCCTGCCGCCGCTTGACCTCTCGGTCAACACCGACTCCATCGCGGTCCGGGCCGCCATATCCGTTTTGCAGATCCAGCGGCTTCGCGCCGAGGACGACATCCACGCCCTCATCCGGGCCAAGGACGATGCCCTCGGCGACCTGGACGCCTTTGCCCGGGCCTTTGGCGAGGGGCGGGTCAAGATCAGCGGCGGCGGCGGCGACAACCTGGGCAGGTTCCCGAGCGTAGCCCTGGGCGCGGGGGCCGGGGCCAGGGCCAGGGCCAGGGCCAGGGGAGCTGGATCAGATGCTGCGATGATGACGACGACGACAGATACAGACGAGGACGAGGGGTCGCTGCCAGAGCCAGCTGGGAGCCGGCCAGCGTACGAGGCCATTCCCGGCCCACAGAACGTGGTCCGCTGTCCGCCCATCAACTGGTCCAAGTATGCAGTGGTGGGCAAAGCCCTGGACAGGCTGCATGCGGACGAGGTGGCCCGACCACATGCTGGGGCCCCGGCTGTCGTCGGGCCCGGGGGCACCTACGAGTTCGAGTCTGCCGGATCTGGCCCGGAACTGGCGCCGGAGGCGGATGATTCCACTCGGGAGCTGTACCTTGGCGTCGCCGCCCCGTACTCTCCTTTTCGGGACAAGATCAAAAAGAAGGCACCCCGAGGCGGGAGCCGGAGATAACTGCGCCATGCCAGGTATGCACGCAGGGCATGCATGATGTGAATCGCGGTCCTGTCATGGTGCGCGGTCCTGTCATAGTGTGCGGTCTTGTCATGGTGCGCGGTCCTGTCATTGTGCGCGGTCCTTTCATGGTGCGCGGTCCTGTCATAGTGTGCGGTCCGGTGTATAGTCGTCTTTTTTTCTTTGCAAGCCATCAAGGGACCTAGAAAACCTGGAAGACCTGGAAGGTGGATGGGTCAGTGGGTGAGTGGGTCGGTGGGTGGGTAGGTCCTGATACGGCACACTAGTGATGGGATTGGGCAGCCAGCCAACAAACATCCAGTGTATTACGCACAGTACGGCTTTATGGAAACAGAACCACAGTTGAGTAGCAATAGCGGTCGGCAGGCAATAATATTCACGGCAGGCAATACTCACCAGCAGCCTCGGTCGAGGTGGTTTTCACTCTCCGCTGTCCCCCTCTGCCCGCTCCGCCCGCTCTCTCGTTGCTATCCCTACCACCCCCCTGCCACTGGCCAGCCACTCCCTCAAGCACTGTTTTGTCGAAAAATGGTATCATCATCACTCCCCTCGAGCACAGCTCCGTCGAGATATGGCTGCATCATCACTCCCCCCGAGCACTGTTCCGTCAGGATACAACATCATTGGCATCACTTTTGCATTGGCCGCCAGGAGGCCTGCTGGGTACCAGCCGGCTTTGGATCTGTGTTGGCTTCCCCTTGAATCCTCCAGAGGCCTATGCTTGATTCACTCCGGCGAACAACTTTCTCGCTTGGTAGTATTTGCAAACCTGAGCCCCGCTTGGAAATGCCCACCCGCCACCACCTCCTTCACTTCCACCACCACCACCTCTCACTGCAAAGAAACTCAATCCCGAAGCCTGCCAGTGTCAAGCCATATGCTCCTGCCACGGCAAGCAACATGCACCCATCAAGGCGGAGATTCCCTACACCGCACGTTAGCAGAGCTGGACCCTTGGTCTCATGCCACCCGTTGTTGGCCTGCCCACCCGCTCTCTGCACCCATCTTACTCCATGCTCTTCTGGACTGATCGCCGCAGGCGCCGGTTGTAGTTTCTCCTGTCGTCGCTGCTGCCCCAGTACAACTTGTGAGCCTCCGGGTTGACCAGGGTGCGCGGATCGTAGGCCGCCTGGTCTTCTTCTTCTAGCGCGGCGAACACGGCCTCGATGTGCGACTTGACATCCTCTCTCCGGGCCGGGTTCGGGAAGCAGCACACGGTGCCGTCGCTGGCAATGCGGTGGTGGAAGATGCGGGTCTGGAACGTGATGCGCGGCTGCTCCTCCGGGAACCGCGGGCTGAAGTGGAGCTTGATCCGGAACAGCCCGCCCTCCAGGTTGGTCATTGGCTGGCCGATGTAGGTCACCAGCCAGAGAAACGGGTTCTTATCCTCCAGCTGGACGTCGTGAGCCACGCCGGCCTGCTTAAAGCCCTCAACCACCTGCTCGTACTGGTGCTGGAGGTTGACCGACACGGTCGACTCCCGGGACCGCGCGGACAGGCCCTCCTCCGCCCACCGGATCGTCTCGTAGTCGAGCGCGGTCTTGATGTTCCGGAGTCTCCTCTCGAGGTCGCCGTAGTTGAACTTGCCCTCCATCGTGTTGCTGGACCCCTCGAACGGCATCCGCACAAACGCCGCATTCTCCGCCACCTCGGCCTTGCCCTGCTGCACGGCCGTGACATACGAGTCGTAGTACCAGAGGAATCTCCTCTTGCACAGGTCCTTGAACGGCTCAAACGGGATCGACGTCTCGTCTATCTCGTCCATGTCGACAATGTACTCCTCCGGCTCGACGGCGGACTGGAGCGGCGGGGCGGATCCTTCGGAGGAGAGGCCCATGTACTCCTCCATCCTCTGCACAATCGAGATGCGGATGGTTTCGTGCCGGATCTAGCAGCCAAGTAAGGTTAGACAGATCCCGGTCCCAGATAGATAAGCAGCAGCAGTGGCCGCGGCAGTAGTGGCAGCGGCAGCAGGCACAGCAGGAGCCGCCGCCGCCGCCGCCGCCGCCGCAGGCCGGGCTGGGGGCTGGACCGCCCCCTCCCCCTCCCATGCCGGAATAACCTTTTGCACATAGTCCTTCTGGTTCCTCTTGTCGGATGCCTCATTAGCTTCCTCGAACCCGGGCTCGTTCTCGTACGGGTTGCTGGACATGAGACTCTGGATCGAGATCAGGATCGATTCGAGCCCCTGGGCCGCCGACCACTCTTCACCCCGCTCGCCGCGCCACGTTCTGGGATCGTCATATCAGCGAGGTGCCGCCGCTCGGGAAACTGGAGATGGCCAGATGGCGGAGATGGCCAGACGGTGGAGATGGCCAGGGCGTGGAGATGGGCAGATGATGGACCAATGGCAAAGATGGACTGGTGGTCGGTGGCTCGTACCCGAGGATGGACCTAGAAGAGTGTCAGCGCGCAATCTCCTGCCCCGTAGAGAGAGCAAGACAAGACATACAGGCAAACTTTGCCATTGGCATAGATATTTGGATTGAACCGGCATCGGCCGCCGTTGGTGGTGACCGCGGTAACGGATGGCGACCGGCGTGGGTAGTCTGCATACATGACAAACAGCACGGGTCAGGCAACAGTTGATGGGCTGGTCCCTCTTCCCCGCCGTCATGCCATGGCAGCAGCAGCAGCAGCGGCGGCGGCGGCGGCAGCGGCAGGGTGGCAGTCCAGGGAGTGGGTAGGTGGCGGGGGCATACGTACCCTTGTTGAACCTGACCGAGAACTGTGCCAAGATTCCCCCCGTCAGTCTGGTCGCTCCAGAGCCAAGAGCGGCCTCGCTACCTTACCTCGAAGAAGCCAAACTCATATGGCGTCTCATGCGGGCCGATGATCAGCGCCTTGACGTTCCGGACATCGACATCCCGGCAGGCGACCGCGATCGCTGGCCAGAGTCAGCGCCACACGCGCACACCCGAAAGCGAGCGCGGCCGCTGGCCGGCATCGGCCTGCCAGGACTGCCAGGGGAAGAGGTATCTCACAGAGGTCCGAATTCTTTTGGATATCGCTTAGCTCCTGCGGCCGCACTGGTGTCAGTCGGCCCTCTCCGCCAGCCACAGAGAAAGGACACGAGATAAAATGCGGGGCTCTGGCGGACTTTGCTGATCCGGATGATGGACTGATCACCCATCGCGAGTGGTGAGGGCAGCTGTCGGGGGCAGCTGTCGCGGTCGTGGTCGAGTACGGGTTGATGAGAAGAGTATCTTCTTGCCAAGGATAGACGATGCAGCTCGGGGGGGGGGGACAATGTCTTCCAAGTCTGGCAAAAGAGATGACGATTGGGGGGGTGGTGGTGGTGGGCTGTTGGGAAGCAGACGGCTCAGCCAGCCTGCCCTGGCAGCGGCAACGGCAGCGGCGGGCTGGTGGTGGGGTAGATGGAGGGTGGCAGGGGTGGCAGGGTGGCAGATGGCAGCCGGGTCTGTGGGGCGGGCCTCGCCAGGTGTTTGGAGGGGGTCCCTGCTTGGCCAACCCTGAGTCGGCAGGCCACCTCGGCAGGCCAAACACCAAGATATCTGGGGGCCGGGCCGAGCCATAGCCGCGCGAGCGATTTCTCAGCTGCTGTCTGGAATAGCAAATCTGGTAGTGTAATCATTTATCGAATCTCTTCGCCAGCGGCGACCTGTAGATGGCAGAGGCATGCGGGCCCAGATGCGCTCGGACCCCTCCACAGCCCCTCCTCTGTCGCGGCCGGGGGCAGAGGAGCGCTTGGCTGGCCGTTCCAGGCTCGACGCGGGGGAGGGAGCACGATATCATACGACCTGACTCGGTGATATGAGCATCTGGAGCGTGGCTCGGACTACGGAGGGGGGCAGGCCGGCCATCCTCAAGTGCACTGCAGAGTGGTTGATGGCCGGCTGGTTGGCCGGCTGGCTTGTTGGCTGGCTGGGGTTCTCACGCCCAGCCCAGCCGGTGTAGCTCGGGCCCGAAGCGCCCACTTCATTTTTAATTCAATGCGCCGCCCATCTCGGGAGCTCTCGCCCTGGACGGGGGCAACCCCGGACCAAAAGGCATATCTACCGTCCTCGTCGGAAAGAAGGTTGTCTGCCGCTGCTTAATTACCCTGCGTCGGCTGGCTTGTGTTGTTAGTTGCTCTTCGCCGCAGGCGGCGGTGCCGTATGGCTGCTGCTTTACCAGAGGCGACCTCAATTAACGTTGCATGCATCGATCACAGCTGTCTGCCTGTTTAAACCGAGCATCGCGCGGCCGATGAACACAGCCCACCTATTTTCCGCCCGTTACAGATCTCGTCCGAGTCGGGTCGAGCCTTGGCTCTATGACTTTCTAGCTATGCCGCCTCTCAGCCTGGCTGCGTGGAAGAAATCCCCCTACTCAGGAGCGCTTCCGCTTGCGCGAGGTGGCAGAAAGCAGGGGTGCAGCAGCCGGGCCGGAGAAGCGAGAAACAAGCGGCGCGGCCTACGTACCCACCAACACTGGCAGATGGACTGCACCAGCCGCCTCCTCCACTGGCAGAATAGGAGCAAATTCCTTGCTGGTTTCCCCAAGTCGTCATCGCCACCTACCTGACTGACATGGCGCGTTTTGTCACCATCCAGCCCGGCTGGCCAAGCCTTGACGCTGCTCCCACATTTCTGGTCCTCCGTCGCGAAACACGATCACCCCGCGAAACGATCGGTACAGATCGCTCCGCTGCCCTTTTTGTTTTCCAGCCGCCCCAATCACCATCCTCCATCCACCACCCACCATCCATACACCACCACTCTTCTGGTCGGCACCTCCTCCGCCCTCCGCCCTCCGGCCTCAGAAACTTGGTACAGGGTATACGTAACACAGCCATCGATTAGCTGGTTTTTTTTATTTTTTTATTTTTTAGATCGGGCGTTGTCATCGACCCGCCACCGCGAGCCGCGCGGGTTTGCACTTGAGAGAGATGGAGACAGGGTGGTATATATCGGCAAAGGGTCCTCCCTGGCGGGAAGCCGTTCTGGCCGGATTGGCCAGACTGAATTTATTGGATATTGCCTCTATTTCCAATCGCCATCTGGATTATCCTGCCGGCCCCAATGTTCGCCCGACTCCCCGCTGCATATCGCGCTCTCGCCCTGCTTGCGATCGCCTTCCCGATGGCGCCGAGACAGGCGGGCGACACCGGCGTCAACGTGGCAGATCTTCTCATCGGCACGGCCAACGTATGGCCAGTTCTGGGTTATAGGAACCAGCTCGGGCCGAGTGTGCGCCAGAATCACACGGCCTCGGTGGCGAGCGTGCTTCATGTGAGGCTTGCCAGCGGACTCGGCATGCCCCGACTCGGCGCTCGCAGACGTAATACTCACATGTAGGCCTACGTCTACGTGCAGGCGGTGCTTGTGTCCACGGCGGCGGTGACCACGAGCTGCCTGTCCCTTGCGGGCGGAATCCGAGCCCGCACCGTGCAGAGGAACACGACGGGGAGCAGGAACGAGACCAGCGCGGACGCGTTGAGGCTGGCAAATCGGGCCAATGACCTTGCTCTCTATATTGAACCTTGGCTGACCTCAGGTGGCGACTGCCCACACACACACACACACACAGCTTACCGGCAGCGTGCCCAGTTTTTACACCAACGAGTACGGCCTGGCCGATCAGCTCGCCAACATGCACGGCGTGAACAGCTCGGCCACACACTCGGCCCCGGCTGGGAATCAGGCCTCCATGATGGCACTGGTCGGACTCGGCATGTTTCAGCCCATCGGAAGGAAATCCCGACGTCGGCTGGCCCATTCGCGGTCACTAACCCGGAGATAATGACGATAAGTCGAGCTTGCCACCTTTGTGCTAGAGGAGGACAGGGAACCGGTCTGCCTCGGCCCCGGTTAGAAATGAGGCCTCTATAATAGTAATAGTAGGACTCGCTATGTTTCAGCCTATCAGAAGAAAATCCCGACGTTAGCCAGCCTATTCGCAGTCACTAACCCGGAGATGATGACGATATGTCGAGCTTGCCACTTATATGCTGGAGGGGTATAGGGAATCAGTCCAATTCGGCCCCGGCTGGAAATGAGGCCTCCATGATGGTAATAGTGGGACTCGCCATGTTTCAGCCCATCGGAAGGAAATCCCGACGTCGGCTGGCCCATTCGCGGCCACTAACCCGGAGATGATGACGATATGCCAAGCTTGCCACCTATGTGCCAGAGCAGGACAGGATTCGGTCTAGGGAAATACCAACCTGAATCGGAAAGTCGGGGACACTGCCACCTCCGCGTATAAGGAATGAATAGTCCTCAGCGGCGCGTCGTCTTCTCCGTCGAGGGTACGATATGCCGAGCAGGCTATCGGGACCACACGTCCTCTCGCGCCGCGCATATCGGAGTGCTAGTTTTGGCTTCATTGTATGAACCAGATGCATCGTTCTGCCGGAACCATAGCTCCGACCGTGGGCGCCAAGTAAAAAAACCATTTTGCCAAAATGGGCCGAGGTATGAGTGTCCACTATATGTGGCGTGATAAATGTTACCTATACAAGATAATATGTCGCGGCCAGGGCGTTCCGCCGCACGCGAGAATCGGTCAACGCCACCATCATCGCGCTTTCTCACTGGTACCATTCAATTGGGCTGGAGCCCGGGACCAACCCAGCCGGCTCGTACTGGATCGGGACCGATCGGGATCGATCGGGATCGATCTTGATGGCTTGAGGGAGCCCGGGTTCGAGAGGGGAGGAGTGACATCCAGTCCAAAGTATAAATTAGGCCGCAAGCCCTCGCACTATCCTCTCTCTTCCGTCCTCTCATCGACATCCTCAGCCACCTCACCCACCCAGTCATCCCAGTCTCGTCCATCCTCTCATCGACCCCTTCACCCACCTCACCCACCCAGTCGCTTCATTCTCGTCCATCGTCAAACGCCATGCGCGCCCTCGCCCTCGCCAAGTGCCTCCCGATCCTCCTCGGTCTCGGCAGCATTCTGCTCCCGGCCGTCTTCTGCGGCCCCGTTGAGCGGCGTGATGCTATTTCCGACATGGCCAAAGACCTCAATAACCTGGCGGACACCCTACAGGAGGACGTCTCGCAGCTCGGAGGTCTGCTGGACCAGGTCGCCATCGGAAAGGCTACACAGGTGCGTCCTGTCGAATGTTCCAATCGAGGCGGAAACCCCCCTTCTCTCCGGGATAGTCTGTCGAAATCTAATGGCTTCAGCCAGGCCGTCATCAATGATCTGAACTTGATTGGGAAGGAGACGTCCGCGACGCGCGAAGCAATCCTGGCCAACAAACAGCTGCTGCCTGATGCGACGTCGGATGCGATCCTTACTGCAAGTAGCACAAATCGGCCCTAATTAAAGAAAGATGCTGCTAACCGCGCCGGTCTCATCAGTACGGGGATTCTGTGTTCAAGAGCTTGACAGACCTGAGCTCGGACAATACCCTGGCCAGATGTGTCCTGCTTCTTGGCACCAAGGTTGTCGAGGCCCTCAAAGGCGTCCAGAGCGGAAATGAGGTGAGATTGGCAGTGGCAGACTGGAACACGGCCGGGGCAAAGCGGGTGTGACATGAGCAGACGCTGACAGCAGGCCTTCTGCACTGGAATGCAGGGCGTATTCAAGGCCTTGATCGGCAAGATGAACAACACTTCCGTTGATTATGATGATCTCATCAAAAGCGCGGACGCGATCCAGGAGGCCCTGAACCTTAGCGCCAATTTGGCGATCAAAAACTACGCCGGAACCTGCATCACCACTGCCGCCTAGCTTTCGATGCCAAGCCGTGCTATCCCATGCCGGGTCTGTAGCGTGTGGGATGATTCGGCAATCGAGCTAAGGGCGGGCAATGATCGACAGAGACTGGATGGATTTGATAGCTGGACGGATCGATTTGTGAGGGATAGGGGATAGGGGATAGGAATGATGAATGGAGCCCAGATCGAATGCAGGCCCAGCGTGTGTCGTGACTGTTCTGCTCTCTTGCCAAGACTTCGGCGGCCCGTCCGACCTTTGATTTCACGACCGGACTTGACCTTTGGAAATCGGTCGACCCTGTACAGCATGGACATGCTGCGAAAGGGGCATGCTTCCGCCCGTGAAAATGTCTAGAGAAATCTCCATTGCGACGGACTCGGGCGTGGCGAGGCTATTGACACTGGCAGGCTCGGCACCGCCATTTGGCTCGTGAGTGTAGACTGGCGGCACCTCGATGTCCGGAGGTGGACTCGGAGAACTTCCATCCCTCGGCGCGGAGCGACTCCCGTAGCTTTTTGAACTTGTCAGAGAAGAAGCGCTTACGAATGGCCTTCATGATGTCCTCGCGGACCTCAAAAGACTCCCCGGCGTCGCCTAGAACTACTTTCTTAAGATCGTTACAGTCTATAGGCTTCTAGCTATGGCGCTACTGGGAATCTATCTGCAGGGACATTTATACATTCCCTGTCACTGTTCCTACTCTTCCCCTTCCCCTATTTGCCCGTTTTCCCGCTCTGCCTACCAGAGCGCGGTGTTTCCTCGTGAGTAGCGAAGATTCCAGTGCTCTCCTGGTTCCTCAGTCTGCGGATCCAGTGCAAGGCACTAGCCATCTGGGACCAGCTCGATCCCGACCAGACCGCCCTTCGAGAGCATGTGAAACGTAGACCGCAAGAGTCTTGTATTCAAGAAATACTATTCTGCCTTCCCGGTAGATAGCAGGCGGAGATACTTTCCTAACGTATAATATCTAAACTACGGACTCTGTTTGATCACAGCTCTACTTCAACGAGGTCACTTCGCACCCTGGTAAATCAATGAATAATTTACATACTTCCATTGGTGGTGTGGAAGTCACTATATAACTTATAGAATAACTACTATCTATGATGAGAGAAGTTCTTAAGAACCAAATCACTAACTCTCTGTGAAACCCTCGAGGTTAACCTAAAATAGCCATGCCTACAGAAGAAATAGACCTTCGCTTCATTCCGTTTCAGTAAAGTCATCCCGCCCCCCCCCCCTCTCCTAACCTAAGGTAAGGGAGGGGCTTAAATCATAAATTATAATAAGAGTTTCACCATAATATAGATATGGCGCTCAGAGCGCCTTTATCAGCGTGAGATTGTATCTTGTATTGATCTGCTCTCCCCCTATTTCTGCTTATGTGATGACAGCACGATCGCCCATCTCGCTCCCCATTGAGCTGGTCAGGCGACCGATCAGACCACTGCCAGGCGCGTCATAATAGAGGATATAAAAGATTAACATGCTAACAACCCCCCCCCCGGTCGAATTTCTTTTATTAATATGAAAAAATAAAAAAAACACCAAGAGCACTGAGATTCGAACTCAGACTCAATAACCGACGCGGAAGAGGGTCTAATTACTGATCCACTGGCCCTAGCATTTCATGTGCGATACAAGGCTCAGCAGATCAAGGAGCATCTGCTCCACCGGTTGGAGGAGGCCGAAGAGGAAGTGGAGGAGCAGTTTATCGGAGCCATGAGCGTGGAGATCGAGGGTCGAGCGCAAGGGGACCTGGCGCCTCGTGGAGAGGTCAGATGCCAGAGGATCACCAATTTCCCTCAAGTGGGTGTATGCCTACAAGACAGACCAGAATGGGGATTTGGCAATGCTCGCGGCATGCCCAACGTCAATGCAGACGTCATTTGTGAGATCATCAGGGCGTCATCCCCGAGAGATTGTCCCGAGTCTAGCCGAAGTGGCGATTGTTGCAAGGCAAAAGGCTGATTGTGGCAGGGAAAGGTGGAAGATTGGAAACTGGGTGTTGACGTGGGGAATTGACGTGGGGAAATTTGATGAGCATCTCGGGGTCCTCGTCGAGCGGATTCATTTTTGTTGTCTTCTTTCACTGCTCAGTTGGTTGGCGAGGGAGCGCCTCCAGCATACTCACAAGTGCTCTCGGAAAGCACGTGGGGGGAGAGACTCATTGTCGCATACATGTCACCGGCCAGTTCCATGATCCTCGGGTCAATGAGCATGGCCAAGAGAGACCTTGGGAACTTGGATGGGCCGTTTGACTGCTCGAGATGCGGTAGAAGGGACGAATGGCTCTGTAATCTGAGGTTCTGTGCGAAACGTCCTGGGAGGCGTATGTGAGCGAGCACTGCTCACATTCCACGCAGCCTACCACCCGGCTCAGTATGAGTGAACCGCAGGGAAATAAACGACATGATGACCAGCAATGACCGCCCCTAGAGGGCTGCCACCCCTCAAGTCATCCTGAGTTCTATAACCACTGCCTGAACCCCAATTCTATCTGTATTCAACCCCGTCCACCTCCCCATCGCCCTACGCCGCCGATGCGCCCCCATTCCCTTTGACTCACTATTGCCGTCGCAATTACTGTCAACTGCCGCACTGGAGATCATACCCCCTTATCCCATCACCAGACCGCAGGGGCCATAATACGAGGGCGGCGGAGAGACCTGCGCGTGTGCAGGAAGGAAGTGGACAGCCTGGGTCCAAGTCGGAGGCAAAGGCACTCCTCAGCAGGCAGAAAAAGGGGGCGGCCATTTGGCCGGATCGGGGGTAAAGACAAACCAGAAGAGACTGGAGGGAGTGATTCTGGCTGGCCGCTCGCACCGTGTATGACTCGTCATCAAAAGCTGTCTCGGCTCGATCTCGGCGTGGCTGAAGCCGAGCGTCCTAGTGTTGATTGCACCACCTACACATCCACGACCTCTGCCGCAGTCACCGGCGACTCAGACATGCAAAACACTACGACGCCAGTATTGCTGCGGCTCTGCGACTGCAAGTTCGCGGGGCAGAGCATCCCCAACATCCCGACCGCGACCGACCGCGTTTGGGTATGGCAGCGGCGAGTGCACCGCTTGGGATGCGTAGTACATCACTCATCCGGGAGAGGACGGACTCAAGGATGACAGAGGGGGTGCGGCGGCCGTATGAGAGAGACCCCACAACAACAGGCTGACACATCAGGCGTCATGACGTGAGCTGGGAGTACGACGGAAACCAGGGCGCCGGCGACAATGCATGCTCCATAGGAACCCGGGAGACGGGAAGGGTGATGGTTGGAGAGCACCACGATGGCGTGAAAGAAACGGTGGCGGACCAACGATCACGTTTCGAGTACGTATCGGCCGTCGACTAGGTCGATGGCGCATGCTCAGGCTCGGAAAAGAAACATGTCGAGTTTTCCTTGGGACCTAGTACACGGACCAATTTCGATGGTGAAACACAACGTCGAATCTCCGCCGAGCCATTGACGCCCATGTTTATTTCAAGCCTCGACGACGACTGAGACGGAGAAAAACTCCCGCGATTGCGGCTGAGCGCTAATCGACCAACATGAACCAGCCGATGAGACAGACAGCCGCCACCCCTGCCCCCTACCACCCCATCACCCGACATAGTTCCCTGCCCACAAACCGGGTCAGGTCCGAGTACTCAGACACCCTGTCTCGCATGGCGCGGGCGAGGGCCCTGACCGAGTTCTCCACCGTGCCGCCGCCCTGCAGCGGTCGGCTGAGATAGGCGCGGATGAAGGCGTTTTGCGGATACGAATCGAACGGGATGTTCTTCTTCATCTGATTGTCGGCCCTGCTGATCTGGTACATGTTGCGGTGTTCATTGAGGAAGGACGACAGGTCCAGGAAGACGCCGATCGGATGGCGGTACCAGTTCTCGCCAATCATCGGCTTTATCATCTGCACCGCGTCCTTGATCTCGAAGAAGTGATCAATCTCGACGGGGGGGGCTGCCGGAGGGACGGTGACGTTGAAGTCGGAAGGAGAAAAGTGGACTCGGAGGATGGAGTTGAGCAGGGCGTTGTCAAAGTCGGTCATAGCGGGCGGGCAGGCGGCAGCAGGCAGAAGGCGGGCAGAAGGCGGCGGGCAGAAGATGGCGGGCAAAAGACGACAGGCAAAGACGGCAGGCAAAAAGCGGTAGGCAGGAGGCGGCAGGAAGAAGGCGGCAGGCAGAAGGCGGCAGGCAGGTTTTGGGGTAAAGAGGGGACAATTATATCCGGAGGGAAGTCGTATATGATGCGGCAATGCTCCCTCATCCGTCGATCGATTGCTGGCCTGCTGATTTCTTTCTCTTATGATGTCATTGTGGAGCAGCGCCAAGTAAAGGTGGGCTGGGAGTGACCAGTTGAGACTGGGCGCCCGCGCCGATAGCCCCGAGAGGAATGTGACTGGCCTGCGGATCTCGGGGCTGATATGCCCATGCCGAGCGGTCCGAGAGATGGCATATGTCGTGATCACTGCGTCTCGGGTAGGACCAGCCGCAGGCGTATCACCACGACCTGCAAGACGGGCCAGATTCGCGTACCACATAAGGCAATATGACCGCTGACAGGTGTCCAGATATCAGAAGAGGAAAGCGGCGGAGCACCGCGCCCCTCCCCTTCTCGAGGTGGGACGCGGCAGATGTAGTATAAAGTAGGGGGCAGTGGGGGGGCTTCTCTCGGCGGTGTGAATGTCGTAATGCCTGACCGCCGCCATCCGTTGGCGCTGGTGGACATGGGTGGCGTAAAGCATGACGGTGACACGACATGCCGGCCGGGGTAGGACACCAGCCACGATGAGGCAGCGATCCTCTGATACGGCAGTCGGCTGGCAAGTAAACCTGCTGGGGCATCGTGCCTGCCATGGCGCCATCTCCCGGGTGGTGCTGCACGAGCGATCAGTCCATCGACCGGCGCCACACCGCAGGCAGGCACGGGTTCTCCTGTCCTCGTGTGAAACTGATGGCCTCTACGCTGGCAATAGTGGGCGCAGGTTTCCCATTTGTCAGCATGCCCTGGGGTTTACCTCTGACCAGGCCACATTATATATCACAGGAATCAATCATGATATTTTATATCATAGGACCCCTATGCTTTTTTATATTATGCTCGCTCTTGCCCCTTACAAGCTTGAAATTTATAAGCCCTCTATTCCTCCAGACTCGGTTTCGGGCCATAGAGGTGGGGTCCCTTGGTTGCACCTCGTCGCCCTTTGTTATCCCACCCACATGCGCGCGAGCGCTGGTCATTTTCTAGACCTCCTTCTTCACTTTTCTCAACCGGACTCGGTTGTTCAGCATTTTTTTATTTGGTTCAGGTTTTTTTTTTCTTCCTTTTCTCCTCTTTTTTTTTGTCGTTTTGCTCCCTTTTCTTTCTTTTTCTTTTCACGGCTTGTCAATGCTGTACTCCCGTGGCCCGGATTCTGGACCCCGCCCTCCAATCCGTCCCACCCCAGTCTGCTGGCAATTATCCCCGCCGTCCTCGCCGTCTCCCGTGGGTCCCTTGTCGCACCGCCCGAGTTTCGACCGCACCGCAGATCCGCTCTAGCCGTCGTCCTCTTCCTTGTACTCTTCCTCTTCCTAGGCCCACGGCCGTTTCTACGACGTAGCAAGCTCGATCGGAAACAGGCCGGTGCCGCCTTGTTTGGCCGCGTCCTTGCCACACCTGACGCAGTCAAGGGCCATGAGCGCATCGTATTAGTCGCCAAGCAGTTCTCGCAGCCTGTCCTGAGGCAGGTCCCGGAGCGCTTGTTTTGCTCTCTCGAACTCAGCCTCCCACGCGCAGTGGCGAGTTTCCCACCACTTCAACGTCTTTATGAGATGGATTTTCTTACCGCCGGCTGCTTCCTCAACTTGGAGATACCGGAAATGATCGAATCTGTCAGAAAGATGCTCTCGGTCATCTCTCATAGCCATAGTATGTTGCTGGGCTATGCCGTTCTCCAAGATGGTGTTGATCTCTTGACACTTATCACGGACTCGCTTGTCACCACTTGCGTTCCAACAACTGCGATGGACTTCGGCTGGCCGAGCCCAGTCGCGCGGCTTCGGCAGCTCCTGGTTCACGGTCTTGGTGATGTAGGTTTTGACGAGTAATCGGAAGCAACGCTGTACTTCGACGGAGCTTGTGTTGACATATGCTGATGGGATCAGTTCCGCTATAAGCGGCGGGAGAAGCTCCAGTACCGCCACCTTCGTAGCCTGGGGAGCCTGCGTCTGGAGCTTGTATAGGATCCCAGAGGCTGCGTCTTCGCAATACGCAGCGGCCCGGTCGAAAAACGCTCGGACCGACCCGGCCTCCCAGATCCGCGTGCCCGTCTCCCTGTCCCGGAAGACGGGTTGATAGCCGAGCTGGGGTTGAAAGTAAGACTGGTTCAGGGTAAAGGCCGAGATTGCGGGCTCCAGAAGGATGCGCAGCAGACGGTGCACGAACAGCGAACCGGCGTTGTCGGGATTTTGCAGTTCGAGGACGCACTTGACCGTCAATTTGGTCAATGAATTGATGGCATTGTTTGGCTTGGAAGCAAGGATGATTGATAGCTGCTTCTTCGAGGACCTCTCTATGCTCAGATATATGACTGATCAGCCACCGCGGAGTCGGTGTGGATACGGACTCGGTGCAGATGCGGACTCATTGTGAATGCAGACTCGGTGTGGATCGGTGAATGGGGGGGCAGCGAAGGGAATGCTCTTACCGCTGTTCCGGCGTGGGCTGGATAAGCCGTCCGAGACCGATGTCCAGCAGAACGCCAGCGTCTGCGAATCCGACATCGGCCGTCTTCTGGAGCGCCGTAATGCGCCGGTCAATGCACCACTGCTCTGCGTGCCGTATCTTGGCCTGGTCTTCCCGGCCGGGATTGTGGCGGCAAAAGGCCCGATAGAACAGCACGATGCTGTTGCTACAGACCCCGACCGTGCTTCCTGTCGTCAGGGTTGCGATCAGGCTGCGAGCATGTAGTCAGCAATGGTGGTAAAATAAGCAACACGGCGGCGCCATTGGGAAACTCATACTCCTCTTCGTCCACATGCGGATCTTCCACGGCTCGGTGAAAGCGGGATGCGTCGGCGAGAATTGCAGCGGTGATTGCGACATGGCCGAGAATACGGTCCACAGTTTCCGATCCAACATCGTCCCTGTTGAGGCCCAAATTGTTGTCACAGACCTGAAGAAGCAACTTCTGCATCGACGCGTCGGTCTTGTGGCCTTCTTTGTGGACGCCTGCGCCGCTCATCTTCCACAGCAGCACAAGCAGAGCACGTAGATTCTTGTGAGAAGGCGGATAGTCGATCAAGGGAACGTCGACAATATCCTTGGGACAAGAACCATGGCCTAGATATGATTTAACAACGATGGTCAGCATCACCATGCTGATCAGGGCGCCGCGTCGGCCCAAGAACTCACCCTATCCGAGTATGTTTCTTCGATTTCGGTATTTTCTATATCTCCAAGCCACTCTCCGCCCGTACGAGAGTCCGGCGTTCTATCGGCAATATCTATCCTGCGCAAGAGGTGTTCCGTGCCCAGTAAGATATCGACTTGCGATAGGTTGACGCCCTCCAGGGTGCTGACGTTGCTCAGATACGTGTTGAAGTTATAACGGTAATTATAGTCGCTGTCGCATCCGCTCTGGGCCGGTACCCAAGACTTGATGACTTGGAGGTCGGCAAGAAAGTGGTAGACTTGTCCGAGCCTGTCGCAGCTGGAGGCCACCGGGAGAGCCCGCTAGTAATCGTGGCTTTTTAAGTGATGCAGATCCAAGTATCTTGCCGTCTACTGATGCTCTAGAGGATAGACAAGATAATTCGGCGTGCTATCCCGAGCGTTCCAGCCGGACAGGGCATGCATAAGTTTTTCGGTCTGCGAACCCAGGCCCGCGGCCGACGGGCGATGAAATCCGTCGTTGATGGGGTTATACGTCAGGCAGGACCCATCGGTGTCCTGTCTGGACCGGCTCGATCTGGGGATCCGTCAGGCCCTGTCGGCCGGATCTAGGGCCAGGGACGGCCGCGCCGCTGAAGCGTCACTCACCTCGTGGCTAACGTCTGCGTACCAGGCCAGATAGAAGCAATCGAATGGCGAGGACGGCTCGGTGGACAGCCTGATAGCCTGGTTCCCGTGCTGCAGGCACACGGCGCCGCCCGTATGTTGCGAAGGGAGGCAGATGACCAGCGTCGCGAACATGCCGGCAATCTTCTCGGTACCAGTACGGTAGGATATCGGTAAGGATCGGTGACGCCTGCATCTACTCTTTATGGGCCTTGAACATAGCTCCTGGCTCGTAGAGGAGGTTCTTATAGAGTCCGGCGCGAATCCTATGCTTTCCGTCGGCGCCAGGCGCTACCCCGAGCTCGTGAGTAACGCGTCGGACGAGCTTGTCGACAAAGCCAGCCCATGCCGGGTTCCGAAAAGAGATCCTGTCGGCGACGATCTCCCATGTCTTCCTCACGCTCTCGTCTAACACCGCCTCTCCGCCCTTCCCCAAGGGCGCCTTGCCACTCTGCTGGGCAAGCGCTCGGGCCGCTTCATTCGATAGCGGCTGGTCTATCGTCTCACCCCCATCAACCCAGAGGCCGGGGTTTGGGAACTCTTGAATACCGCCGCCGGATGTGAAAGACCCTGCCGCCTTAATCCCGTCGATGCAGGCCAGAAGGTTTTCTCGGAAGGGGTTAATTCGCCGTCTTGATCTTTGCTGGACGATTGCTCGCTGTAACTCATGCTGAAGAGCGAGACAGGTCATGAGGTCACCATGTGATTTACCAAGCTCGCTTGTCGCAGTGGCTTGTACCGCTGGGCTGTTTGCACAGGTGAAGCAGGACATTGCTGCGGGGAGGAGATTGGAATCGGCAGGGTATCTATCCTCAACGCACCTCGCATGTCGAAGGGTTCGGAAACGTAGATGCCGCCGCTGAGGTGCTGGCTATCGTGGCCATGGGAAGCGCGGAACGAAGCGCGACCGGAAATTTCTTGTAATCAAGCCGGGGAACGCTTGATTCTGATGAGGTTTTTCGTTGTGTGTATTGTCTTGTGGGCTAGTAGTCCCATCCTGATCCCACCCAATATTAGGTGGCAGGGCTGGCAGCCACCTATCGGACCGCCAGCTCTGGCAGTCCAGCCGTCAGTCCCCCCACTGGGAACTGCTGCAAGTACGTCAGAATGCGTATTTTAACGTGACACTCTCGCTCTATCGGATGAACACGGCGAGGACACTGGAGGGCAGGTTTATACTATAAATTAACGTAATGAAGCAGGATATTTCATGTCCCAAGAACCCTACTATTTCTCATTCCGTGATAGCCTCAACCCCCATAAGCTTTCATCGTGCCCATCCAGAACTGGCGCCAATCTGATTCAGATGCGCCGCAGCCGACCGTGCGGATCTGTGGCTTGCTGTGGCTTGCTCTTGTCCGCAGGGCCGGGATTTCGCCCGGACCTGATGCTTCCGATGGCCAGTCCTGTGCCTCCGCCTCCTGCACGCGGCCGCCGGTCGTGGTAGGGATGGTGGTGGCAAGTGTGGTCAGTCGAGTCGAGACTCGGTCACCGAGACTTTGGTCAGCATTCATCAGTCGACTCGGCCTCGGCCTCTGTCTTTTTCCCGCCGCTCTTTTTCCCAGTCGCCAGACCCGGCGCCAGAGCGATGGACAGGCCGTCACCAGCCTGCGGGTAGCTCTATCGGCCACGAAAGCCGACATTTCAGCCATGACGATGCAAAGAAATATAGAAATTCATTAAAGCTAGTCGGAAGTCGACCTCCCTCTGGTGCCTCACCATTATTACCTCGGTCTGCCCACTCCCATACTAAATCCCTCCACCCTCAGCCTGAACTCGATCCGGCGAGACCTGTCCCAATGTCCGCATGGTGCTCGCAACCCACTCCGATTATCAAATGCCCACAATGCCCGCAATGCCTTTCTTAGGACCGACGCCCCGACGGGGGCCGCCGCTCCCAGCTGCCAACCGAGCCGCCCGAGCTGCTCCCACCGGCAGCCGCCCACGGGGGCCGACTCCAGTCGGCCTGCGCCGACGACGCCCGCCCGCGCTGCGACGACGACGATCCATCCCCGCCTCCATCGTCGTCGTCGTCTCCGGCCTCCTCGTCGACGCCGTCGCCGCCGGACGGCATATACCCGCTGCTGCCGCCCTCGGCCCCGGACGGCCACTGGCCGCTGCTGCTGGAGGAGCTCTCCGGCCCGGACCCGTGCGGCGGCCGCCACACACTGCACAGGATCACCTCGCCGTTGTAGTCGTCCCACGGGAACGGCACCCCGCCGGCCAGGTACGACCCGCGCGTCTCGATGTTGTGGACAAAGGTCTCCCAGGTGACCCCGTGGTCCGCCCCCGGCGAGGAGTTGGCCGCGGTCGCCATCACCATGCGGGTCGTGCTGCTCTGGTCCGGGACGACGGTGTGGACCAGCCCGGTCCGCTGCGCCCCGTCCCACCCGTCGGTCCGCTCAAAGGCCAGCTGGGTGGGCCGGCCGCGCCGGCACGCCGAGGCCACCTCCCGGATCATGATCCGGGCCGACTTGGGGTAGCCGTTCGAGTCGGCGCGCCGGCCGGCGCGGGCCCACGTGTCGGCGACCACCACCCGCCGGATCCGCGGGAACGACTGCAGAAAGATCCTGAGCCCCTTGAGCCCCTCGTCCTCGGCCAGCATGAAGGCGTCCACGCAGACGGCCTTGAGCTCGAGGAAGTTCTGGTCCATCCGGCGCGCGTCCGGCCGCCAGATGATCTGGCTCCACTCCCACGGGGTCGGCAGGTAGATCATGTCGGCCGGGCCCCAGACGTCCTCCGTGGTCGCCTGCGAGCCGGCGGCCCACTGCTGGATCGAAAAGGCGAAGATCTTGCCGGCGCCGGTCCGGGTGGCCGCGGCCGGGTCGAAGCCCTGGCCCTGACCGTAATACTGGTCCAGGCCGATGTACTCGCCCAGGCCGACGAATGGGCACTTGTACAGATCGTGCCGGGCGATGATCTCGTCACGGTCCGAGAAGGAGGTTACCGAGTCGGCCCGAGGCATGATGGCGGATCTGTGTTGGTGCGTACGGACGGGTGTGTGGGTGCGCGCGCGTGTGTGTGCGTGTGAGTGACTCGGGTATGGCTGGGTGCGATATGTTCCTCCTGCTGCTGCCTGTCTTACGTATTTTCCGGTGGGTGGGTGCGTGTCTGGCGCAGGAAGGCACGAGGGGTTCTGCCCCGGGGCCGGCCTTTTATAGTAGCTCCTGGGTTCTCCAATCGGGCTACTTGATGAGCCAGATATTCTGCATTCACGCATTCTCTTCCTCCCCACCTCGGCCTTTCCCCCTCATGCCCTCATCCCCTGTCCCCCATCCCCCACCTCAGCCCCCCTCCACGCGTCGTGGAATGTCGCACAGAGCTGCAGGTCCAAATCCAGGTGGCAGGGGCGGCGCTGTGGACTGGCGAGACTGCTTGTTCTGTGCAGATATCCGGGGCGTGTGCGTTTCGAGAACGCGTGGGTGGAAGGTGCCGTCCGTCTGATCTCGGAGGTGACACGGCGGAGGGGATGCCAGTGTCATGAAGTTCTGACGGGCATGTTACACGCCCTTGGCCATGATTAAGACAGATACGGGCTAGCAGACATTCCCCAGCATACGGACTTGGCCACGACAGTACCCAGACCCTCTCAGGGCGCCGCCGGCTCGCCCCCAGAACGCAGACTTGCCCCCAGAACACAGGCTTTCCCAGAACGCAGACCTGCCCCCCCCCCAAAACAGACTTTCGAGGGGATCTGAGCTGACGTGATATCGCGAGTCCGTGGTTTGGCGTAGATCCTTGTTCCGGTGAAGTAGACGGCAGGCCCTGGAGTGAACTTTTTCTTAGCACCCCCACCAGCACCCAGGCAGTCGGAAAGCCTTATATTCCCCATCTCGCCCCCTCACATTTTCCATTGAAAAGCAGTCCTTACCTGAGACACGACGCAATATAGATCTCTTGCGTTTCGCCTTTGCTAGTCGAGAACCGCTTCGGCGGTGCTGGGTCGGGATAGGGCTGTTGGCGGATTCGGATCGCATAAAGCATATCATGTCTCGCTCTTCGAGTTACATTAGCCAATCTTGTCATCGATCACTCCCGTCAAATTAAGCTTGTTTGGTGGATGTGTTGGCACACTGCGGAGCGGCGGAGTCTCCCGGGATCAACCTTCACGGGGCAGGCGCACACCAGGCAGACCAGCAGGTGGGGACACACCAATCGGACAGTCCTCCTGCAAGCCTCACGATCGGAAGGTGCCCACATTTAGAGTGGTGACCCTGTCCCCCACGTCTTATGCTCCCTGGGAGGGGCGCTGGGCCCCGAGACATAAATAAAACATCCATGCCGGGGGTTCGCACCACGTGCGCCGCCGCTACGACATGGTATGCAGGCCACCGAGCTCCGGCTGAGCCCCGATGCCGTACCACGTACGATGCCATATCGCGCCAAGTTTACACTCCCTTGGCCGGAATTGAGGTTGGCGGGGGAGACGCAGCCCATTTGATAGCCAGTCATGTTCAGTGGTGGCGCCTCTGAGATAGCATGGCCAATGGCAGGACCGACGGTCGATGCGGTTTTTCTTTCCGTCCGCAGTAGATGGATAGGTGCTCCGCTCTGAATTTTTGATACCAGACTTGAATGTGTCAGTCGACAGCTGCAGTTGGAGCTGCTGTCTCCACTGCAGTTGAGCCGGAGCGGCGACTCCTTACTCACCCCGGCCATGATTCGAGCCGACCGGGTGTTATTTCCCATGCGACCAATCGCCATTGGTTTCTCCTGCCTGCCATCTTCCGTCAGTCGTGGGCCCCCTGACTGACGCATCTGCGGACCTTCCCCACCCACACGCCGCCGCGCAACACCACCCAGCATTCAGCGGCCAGCCTCCATGCGTCGGCCAAGGCCGCCCAAGGCTGCAAGGCTCGGGTGACAGGGTGCGTAAAGGGAAGAACTGGCTGCTGCTGCCGACTCGAATCGCGAACCTTGGCTCCGCTGCGACCGAGTTCCGCTTCGACATACGAAAGAGCGCAAAGGGAAGAACTGGCTGCGGCTGCCGACTCGAATCACGAACCTTGGCTCCGCTGCGACCGAGTTCCGCTTCGACATACGAAACAGCAGAGCTAACTGGGTATCATCCATCGCCGCCCCCCAACTGCGTCACAGCTAACCAAGACTGGTTCCAGGACTGGTTTCCCTACCGCCGACTACGCGCGCACGCTCGAGATCCGACCGCGTGCTCGGCGCTCCCCGTCATCGTCCTCACGATGAAAGAACAACCAGATAATGGCCTGCCCGGCCCGTCGGAAGAGTCGCCGCCGTCACCCTCGGAGCAGCGCTCTGAGCCGCTCTCGTACCTACGCCACCATGAAATAAACACAATGTCGCTGCCCTACTGGGAGAGCGGCATCAGGCAGCATCAGAATCAGCTCAGCGACTGGTTCGTCACCAAGCTGGAGCACATGAAGAGCTTTCACTTCTCATGCGTCATGCACGAGTATCTCAGAGTCTCGCTGAAGCAGAGAGACCAGCCGGCCTCGGACCCGCCCACCGTCGTCTTTGTCGAGCGGATGGGTGGCGGGGACGAGGTGACGGTCGGTTGGAGCCAGATCGAGCGTAACGAGCTTCCCGAGCTTACCGGATGGTGGATCAAGCGATGGATGCGAGGGTACTTTGGCGATAACGATCACGGCCTGCCGGTCTTGGCGATCTCGTCCTCGGTCCCGAAATGGAAGGCGGTCAGCTACTCGGCGTCCGATTACCTGTGCCATCTCGACTTCGCCGAGCCCGGCGTGCCCCTATCCGAGTTCGCCCGAGTGCTGGTGGAGTCGAGCGCGAGGGTGCCCAAGTACAAGCTCAAAAGCGCGAACTGCTTCTGGTTCGCTTTTACGGTGTACGAGAGGATGTGGAACGATTTCTCATGCAAAGAGGCTAGGGGGGGGTATTACAAGCACAGGGGCAAGTTTGCCGGCCTCCACATTCTCCCATGGAACCTGGTATACGATCTGATGGTCAGTTACGGTGTCTCCCCCCTCATATGGATATCCATCTGACCGCGCCGGCCCTGCTAGATGAAGCGAGACATTCATCGCGAAAAGAAGAAGGCGGACATGCGGCACACGGAACAGGGCGAGAAGGAGTGAATGCGGCCCTGTGGGACTGATGACCCGGCGAAGGCGGGGGCGCGAGGGGGGGCGCAGATGCGCGATATTAGAGATTTGTCGAGATAGATGTTGACAGTCAGCTGCCATGTATGTGTGTGTGTTTATATCGCGCCGTTTTACTCCACAATCTGGATATCGGGCGGTCTGGAGCTATCTACATAGACCAGACTGGCCAGCCCTCCAGATGCAGACGGGTCTAGAAGGGGGTTGGGGGGCGACCTCGTCGCCCAGTCAGCTGCCGGGGCGACGGCTGCCCGACAAAACCCCACGGGTCAGGTAAGCCAGCGCGGGCAAGGCAGCGGCGACCTGGTAATACGTTCTAGCATTCGACGATACACAAGCGACACATTTATCTCTAATCAGTGTTGAGGCGTCGTCCTTGGGCGGCGCCTCCCCATATCGTGTTCGTTTACCCCTTTTCCGTTCCCATCTAGTTTGAATTTTCATGTTGCTATCTCTTTGTCAGCTCCCGCATGAAAAAATCAGCATGCAGGCCAAGGCTCCCGTCCATACGAAACCATGGATGGGAGAGCCTATCAGGAGGGCCAAGCTGGGCTCGTGGAGGACGGGACGGGGGGGCAGGGTTGTAGGGGAGTCAGCTTAACTTTTATCTATTTCCTTTCGCGGCCGAGGTCTTCAGCCCACAGGGATGGGAGCTGATCAAGAAGGATGGTACGTAGGAGGGCCGCCATCCTGCGAGACAGCTTTGCCATGCGAGTAGGCACCTTTGCCTTGCGAGACGTCTTTAGCTTGCGGGGGGGGTGCCGTTGCCTCGCGAGGCGTCGTTGCCTTGCCGGCAGACCGGGCGAGCGATTATTAACGCGGTGTTATAAGAGGGGGGACTCTCACTCGCGTCGGCTGCTGCCGAAGACATGACTTAATTTCAAGCTGGTTACCTTTAGTTGCGTAGTTATATTTGACGCGCTTGAATATCTTCGCCCCAAGGAGCAACCCCTCTTCCTCTCGTCGTTTCAGTCGCCATGACAGACCCCGGCACGCAAAGCCCGTCCCGCCGCCCATCCGAGTTCGACACGATTGATCTTCTTAGCCCCATCGTTGTCAACCGGAAGGCGATCGAGGCGCTGCTCAAGGCGCCGGATGGGCCGGAGCGAAATGACATTACTTGGAGATGGCATGAAGCAAAGATAAAGGAGCTGGCCTACGTCGGGGTCACCGTACGAGCAGCGTTTCCCCCCCTCCCCTCTCCGCCTCCCCTCTCCGCCTCCCCCCGCCCCCTCCCCGGCCTGGCCACCTCCCATCGGGCGCGCGAAGGCTGACAGTCGTCCGATTTTCTTCCCTCGGGTTTCCCGCCCGTCCCGTGTAGAGCGCCATCATCGCGAGCCTCTTCGGAAGCGCGTTCACGTGGCCGGCGGCCGCGTCGGCCCCGTGGCCCACGCTGGCGTGCTGGTACGGCGGCCTCGTCTTCACCATCGCCAGCATTGCGACAGCCACGCAGCAGAGCGTCACGCTGCATCGGTTCAGCAGCAGCGGTGACGGCTACGTGCCTCGGATGCGGCAGATGCTCGGACACAGGAACAGCGCCGGCCACATGGTCCCGCGCTCCTTCCAGGTCTTCGTCTGGCAGATCCCCGTAATGATGCTTCGGTTCAGTGTCTACCTGTTTCTGGCCGGGCTGTTCCTCCTTCTGTGGCACGCGGCTCGCCCTCTGGGATGTTGCTGGTCATCGCCCGAGTGGAAGGTGCGTACGGCTGGCTGGCTCTGAAGGGGCAGGCAGGCTTGCCTCGCCGAGCCGATCGACCGATCGCTGACCTCGCAGGGGAAAAGGTGGCACTGATGGCCTCGGTCATAGCTGTCTCCAGCTTGGTGGTCCACGGCTGTTCGGTCTTTTGGGTGTACTCGAGGGTTGAGTTGGAGGGGTGAGCGGGTTTCAGTAAGACGCGTGGGGCCTGGGCGGGCGGGGGGAGGGGAGGAAGCCATGGGGAAGGGGGAGGGGCATGGGGAGAATGATGCGAGAGAGAGGGCAATAAACCAGTTGGATCCATACACCTCCGATGAATGATGACTGATCATCCGATTCGGCTCTCTCTGCCTCCACGGGACCATGCCACTCACTGGCCGTGCGGTCGGGAGCGCCGTATCGTGGGTTGGCCAGTTCAGGGGCGACCGCCAGAAGGGCGCTCAGTCTCTGGCCCCCCGGCCGCGGCCCAGCGGCCGCCCACCGCCCACATCGCAGTTTTCTTTACACTTGCCGCCTTTTCCCATATCCTGCCGGCCATGTAGAAATTGGCGGGGTAGGCTTTTCGTCAAATCCTCCCTCCCCGCCGGCGGGACACACCCAACAGAACAAGCAGGTGAGTAGGTAGGTACCTGCCTACCTACCACCCGCCGATCGGAACGAGGCTCGGCTCAGACGCCTAATTACGGCGGCAGCGGGAACCAGCAGCAGCAGGGCGCAGACCAACTCCATATTCAACATCAGCCAGTTCTCCTCTCATGTCCCTCCCCCCTTCCCTGACCGGAGGGCCGAAGAGCCGAAGAAGTTTTCGGTCCCATGCATTCTTGACCACGCAGCCTGGCCAAGTCCGGTGGCTGGCCAGCCAGATTTGGGACGGCCAGTGACGTCAATGCAGTGGTGGACCGCTTCCTAACGTCTCTCTCGCTGATTATCCCTTGTAATCACTCCACGGTGTGCTCGGGTGTCGGGGATGCAAGGCATGCGAGGCTGCCGCTGCTGCTGCTGCTGCTTGGGGGAGAAGAGGGGTCTGGCCGTCCCGCCCTGTAAGGTGGCGGATTGGATCAGAACCAGGCGAGGACGAGCCGACTCGACCTTGATTTGTGCACGACTATCCGACTTTGGTCGGTGGTCTTTAATCTTTGAATATATGAGAGTCGCGGTTGACTCATCTGAGAGCGGCGTCGTGCACGCATCTGTATGTGATGTCCACTCCTGGCCTTGGTCCGTATACATAGAGATATACGAAACCGAACCAAATCCGGGCTGGGTGCCTGATCAAGCAACATGGCATGGACCGGCCGACGGAGTGCGGCCGCCCAGCCTTCAAGTTCTGGTTTCGCAATCCAGTCGCACACTTTGACTGGTCTCAATCCGACGACTGGGCCCGGCGGGGTCGTCGTCATGTGGGCGATGTGGTGGGGAATTGGCGCCGCGGTGGCTGGCATCTTGCCGGAGCATCGGCCGTTCAGTTGGGGGATCGATTCCCGCGATGTATAACTCTGACTCGGGGAGATGACATGAATGTGAACAGAGCTTTCAGCCAATACTATGCGAGTTCGTCTCGGACCCCGAGGCCATCAATCATCTCTACCTCGACCCCAGAGGCCACTAATCCAATGTGTCTCGGTCGTCATAAAGGCTATTCAATAGCTAATCCGTGTCGCGCCCCATGGCCATTCGCCAAGCCTGTCTCGGCTCCAAGGCCATCCACACCCTCTCGCGCCCCAGTCCTGTTAGCCAAGTTAGTGTGTGTGAGAGAGTAATTATTGCCGGGCTCAGTCCACAGTCTGGATATCGGGCCGTCCGGAGCTATCCATCCAGACCAAGTAGGTCAGAGGATGGAAGGAAACGGGGCTGCATGTGGCAGCAAAAGAACCCCAGTTTTTCAAGGCTTGACCCTCGAGGCGCGGATGAGCTCATAAAAGGGATAGGGGGACCCCGCCGCCGTTAACCGAGTCCGTCGCACAAAGGACGAAGCCCTTGCGGACGTCGATTCCCATGACATGCGTGTGCGCCCTAATAGCGTAAGACGAGGGAACGTGTGCAACGTAGCCGGCATGAGGATTTACGGACCTGCAGTGCGAGACGGCGCCCCTGCACCTGCCTCTCTGCCCCCTCCCGCCCCGCTAAGCCGAGCCGGTCGTAAACCCATTCCGTTTCGCAGCCTGTACTACTGTGCCGGCCCCAAGTCCCCTGGTCCTTGGGCGGTCGGTCAACCGAGGCGGATTCGACCAAAACCAAGCCTCGCCCCTCCGCCCTTCGCCCTCCACCAGTCGCCAGCGAAAGCAGCAGCAGCAGCAGCCGCGGTGGGCAGGATCGAGGCGCAGCGCCATGGATCCCCCCGGTATGTCTACTTCTCACGCGTCTCTTTTTATGTTCCGCGTTCGGAGTGGGCCGATCCCCACGCCGCCACCGCTGCGGACCGGCGTCGGCCATATGAGAGCAACAACGTCCGCAGCCCTCAGCCGTGCTTCAGCTGGGCCCGTCTTGTTCGCCATTGCCAGATTGTAGACGATTCTAGCTGCCAGTACCCATTCCATACCGGTCTTCAGCATGCGCCTGTCTCAGTCTCTGCCCATGCGGCTCGTGACGTGCCTCGCAGGCAAGCCCAGAGAATCCACCAGCGCACCCCTCCCCCCAACCCGCTAACTCCCTCGGTGGCCACAGCAGCCGCCGCAGCAGCCGCCACAGCCGCATCCCCGGGCCGACTCGCCTCGCTCATCGGCCATGCGCCCGCCCTCAAGATCATGCCGCTCGGCGCCTCCATCACGTACGGGACCGGCTCGACCGACGGCAACGGATATCGGGCCGCCCTGCGAGCCGCCATCGTCGCCGACGGCGCCACGTCGGTCGACATGGTCGGCAGCCAGTCCGGCGGCACCATGGCCGACCGCCAGTGCGAGGCCTGGCCCGGGTGGCGGCTCGACCAGGTCGCGGCACGGGTCCGGCGGGAGCTGCCGAGCTACCGGCCGAACCTGGTCCTCGTCAACGTCGGCACCAACGACGCTCGGCAGGACTTCTACGTCGACACGTTCGGCGACCGGATGGCGAGCCTGCTCGACCTGCTGGGCGCCGGCATGGATCCGGGCCCGATCCTGGTGTCGACCCTGCTGGTCTCGGCCGACGCCGAGGTCGAGGTCGAAGCGATCAACCGCCAGATCGCAGCGGTCGTCAAGGACCAGCAGGCCCGGGGCAGGCCCGTGCTGCTGGTCCAGATGCACGGCGTCGACGGGTTGCGGCTGGAGAACCTGCTGGATGGAACCCATCCCGACGACGAGGGGTACCGCACCATGGCCAGGATCTGGTGGCAGGCCATGCTGGAGGCGGCCGCAAGGGGGTTCTTTGCTGCTGCTGCTGCTATCAATACCACGGCGGCTGCCTTGGGGCCGCCCGGGAGCAGCAGCAAGAACCTGACTGGGCCGACGACGGGTACGGATGTCATGGAGAGCGGGGGGAATCGGGCGAGAAGTCCGGTCTCCGGGCTGTGGCGGGGGCATCCGTAGCCAGCCTACCCGCCAGCCAGCCAGCCCGTCGTTTCTCGCGCTGGTCGCGGGGGGAAGCCGGCTCTCTTTGTCTGGGCTGTGGCGGGGGAGGAGGAGCGCCCATAGCTTACCACCTGGTGGGCCTCCCACTTGTCTCTCTCTCTAAGCTGGCGGCTCTCTTTAAGCTGGCGGTATATAGAAGGACGTCTAGAAATCCGGGCCGGGCACAGGAAGGAGGGCGCGGGGAAATCTTGGCAGGCCCTCTTGCCCAATCGGAATCACATGTGACGCGCAAAGAAGCAGCAGCCGCGGCAGGGGTCAATCCAGGGCAGAGGTCTCAATCCGGGGCATCAGAGGTGTCGATCAACCCCAAACATGTCGAGTTCGCGCCTGTCTGTAACTATCCCTATCCCATCTCTCCTCTTTTGATTCATGCTACGACCCGGCCCGGCCCGCGCCGCTTGGCATCGCGCACTGAACCCCCAATCCAGCCAGCCTCGGCCGCCCGGGTCTATACAGCTCTACCACTCCTCCTCCTTTTCGGCCGTCCAGTATCCCCCGCTCCTGCCGGCCACGTCGCCCAGAGCCAGCAGGACCGGCGTCTCGGCGCCCTGGTCCGGTGTCCTGGACCCCCGACCCTTGGTCATGTCGGTCTGCACCAGGCCCGGGCAGAAGGCGTTCGCCAGGCTCGGGCTGCCGGCGGCCCGCAGCTCGATCGCGAGCGCGCGCGTGAACCCGATCACGCCAGCCTTGCTGACCGCGTACGCGTTCCGGGGGAACCCGGCCGGCTCGGGCCCGCCCTCGGAGGCGACGGCGCGCGCAAACTCGCCGATCAGCGCCGTGACCTCGTCTTCGGTCTGGGCGGCGCGGAACCGCGCGGCCACCTCGGGCGAGTACCGCGACAGCATGCCCGACGCGCTAGCCGCGTTGATGATCCGGCCCCCGCCCGGGCGCAGGTGCGGCAGCACCTGGCGCGCCACCGCGATCAGGCCGAAGTAGTTCGTCGCCATCGTCTCCTCCACCACAGCCGGGCCGAACCCCTCCAGCGCGACGGCCGCGTTGTTCACCAAAAAGTCGACCCCGGCCGCGTGCTCGGCCCGGAGGAACTCGCCCAGCGCCCGCACGCTCGTCTCGCTCGCCACGTCGAGGTGGCGGAACCGCACGTCGACCAGGCCCCGCTCCAGCACGGCGGCAACCTCGGAGTCGGCCCTGATCTGCTGCACCGCCGCCTCGCCCCGGGTCTGGTCCCGGGCGGCCAGGTACACCAGGAGAGGCGCCGAGGAGGCGCCCGTCGTCCTGAACAGGTGCGAGGTGGGGTACTGCACCGCGAGCTTGCGAACTACATGCATAATCACAACATGCCATGTCAGCAGATTGGCCAGCCCGCGATCGGGTCGGTCGAGAGCTTCAGAACTTGCCCGTGGCGAGACCTATGCCCTTATTCGCTCCCGTAACGATTCCCACGAGCGGTGCTGCCATGGTGGGTGGGCTTATAGGATGGGAAATCGGAGGCCGGGGAGAGGAAATGCGAGGGCGCGGAGAGGAAATGTGAGGGTGGGAAGAGGAAATGGAAAGGAGAGGGAGAATTGGGAAGGGAGATGGCAAACTAGAGAGGGATATGACGAAGGAAGCGGATGTTGTCGGGTTTTGGTGATTTAAATACAAGACCGGAGTGGCCGGGGAGCTGGTGATTTATAATTCAAGACCCGAGTGATCCTGGCCGGCCATACCAATAAGTGGGTTGCGTCATCCGCACGTAGCGTGGCCGCACAGCAGAGGGCCACCACCACCGCCGCCTTGCCAATACGACCTGCCCCGCATGGCTTTCGTTTCATTCGGATCCCACCCCAATGGTGGATATCTATTTTATTTTCCATTTCATCAATATCTCGACCAGTCCTTCTGCCCTATCGGTCTCTATCCCTTCGCCGCCCCCGCCTTGACCAGGATGATGTCGCCGTCCTCCACCACGTAGTCGCGGCCCTTGGTCATGACCTTGCCCTTCGCCTTGACCTCGGACTCGTCGCCGAGCTCCTTCAGGGTGGTGAAGTTGTAGACCAGGATCTGGATAAAGGTCTTTTCAAAGTCGGTGTGGATCACGCCGGCCGCCTGTGGGGCCTTGGTGCCGTTGCGGATGGTCCACTGCCTGACCTCGTCCGCGCCGGTGGTAAAGAAGCTGCCGAGGTTGAGGGCCTTGCGCATCTGGATGATGATCTTGGGCAGGGCCGAGTCGGCGCCGGCCTTCTTCTGCTCCTCGAGCGACTCCTCCTCGGTCTCGAGCCGGGTCAGCCGCTCCTCGTACGAGATCGAGATCGGGATGATCGGGTCGCCGGACGCGTTCGTCTTGATCCACTCGGCGATCGCGGGCAGGTGCTTGTTCTTCTTGCGCACAAAGTCCTTTTCCGACAGGTTGACCAGGTAGACAACCGGCTTCGCGGTGAGCAGAAAGAGGGGGTTGATCACCTCGACCTGTACACGGTTCGAGATATCTCTCGTCAGTCTGGCTCGGCTCCTCGGGATACTTCCTCGGCCAGATAGGGGCTGATAGACAATCAAAGATGCAATATCAGAAGGGAATTCATCTCATTACGCGCCCTGCGTTGATTGAGTGGGGCGTTCGAAGAGCTGGGATTAGATTCAGGCCACATTGGGCCTTTTATCATCATGCAAGAGAAATGACGGTAGCCGATCGCGACGGCAGGCGGCGACGATCTAAGGCGGCGACGACAGGCAGCGACACAGGATGGAATCAGCCGGCTCACCTCTTTTGGGTTCCAGTCGCCCTTCCGAATATCCTTGCCGTCCTTTACCCACTGCAGGATTCGCTCCATCGTGGACTCCTCCTCGCGAGCCTTCTTGGCCTCCAGGCTCTGGCCACCCTGCCGCGTCTTCTTCTTCTGCATCTCGATCGCCTTCTCGATGAACTCGACATCCTTGAGCCTCAGCTCCTCGCTGATGATGTCGAGGTCGCGGGTCGGGTTGACGTCGCCCTCGACGTGGATGATCTCGGCATCGTCAAAGGACCGCACCACCTGGAAGATGGCGTCGACGGCGCGGATGTGGGACAAAAAGGCATTGCCCAGGCCTGCACCCGTCGAGGCGCCGCGGGTCAGGCCAGCGATGTCGTATACGGTCAGGTTGGCCGGCACCCGGGACTTTGGGTTGTACTTGTCGCATAGCCAGTCGAACCGCTCATCGGGGACGATGACCCGGGCCTCTTCGGGGTCGATGGTGGCATAGGGGAAGTTCTTGCCAGCGGAGTCACTCGTGTGAGGTTAGTCCTTCCCGGAGGGGGGGGGGCCGAGAGAGAAAACAAAACTCACGGCCGGGTTGCCCAGGTTGGACTTGGTGATTGCCTGGAAGAGGGTGGACTTGCCCACATTCGCCAGCCCGACCTTTTATTTTTTTTTTCCGACTCGGTCAGCAAAAATGGCTGGAGGAATTGTTGTGCTGTGGGGGGGAAACCCTGCAGGGGGAGGGGGATTTTTTTCATCGTGTCCGCCCCACCGGTCGGGTCGGTCCAGGCTACTAAGAATGCAAAAGCGTCCAAGGTGGGCGTGCCACATACAATACCGCTCTTGAGACTGTTCCCGGGCCTGCCGAGAAGAATCTTTTCCTCCTTCACCTCCTTCTTGGGCGGCATCGTCCTTCTCTTTCGATTCGCGTAGGCACGGGAGCCGGTGAAGAGGAAGGTGACGGCGGCAGATGGAGATGCGACTCGAATGGGGGAGGGGTAAAATCCAGCAGCAGAAGCGGCAGCAGCAGCAGCAGCAGCAGCAGCTGGCCCGGCTGCGCGCAACAGGCAAGAAGCGGAAGCGACGAGGCGGATGTGGTGGCGTGGGGAGGACGTGGTGGCGACCGAGCGGCTGGTGGCAGCCCCAATTCGGCCGAATTGCTTCTTGCAGGGCGCCTGTGGTCTTGTGGTGGACTGGGCTGGTCGTCTGTTACTCGAGGGGAGGGGGGTCTGTGACTCGAGGAGGGGCAGGGGGGCTTGGAGAATTTTGAGGGGAGCTTCACGTAACCCCGCCAGCGCAAACGGCCACCCCACGCCGCCGCACCCCGTTGAAGCTCGAATTCTGCCGGCTCTCTTCCTATTGTGGCTGACACCGGTGACGCACGGCCCCCCTCAGTAACCCAAGCTCCCATCTCTACGTCAGCGGGCGGCGGCGGCTACTGCTGCTGCTACTGCTGTTGCTGCTGCTACTGCTGTTGCTGTGGATGCTGCGCGGCAGGTGCAGCAGCCACGAGGGCATGCATGCAGACCCGCAGGCCAGGAACCAGAATACAAAGTAGGTGTGGCAGCAACCTTGGCGCCTCAGCCGGTCCTTGATCTGATCCATGGCGCATCGGCCATCTCATTTCCAGCTTCCCCTCAAGTCGGCCCGGACGCGCACTGGAATTTTAGCCTGGGTCGAAAACTCGGCGCATTCTTCTCAAGCCAGATATACATAAACCTGAGACCGAACCCTGCCTCAGCTGAAATCGGCCACAGCCGCGAAGAGCAGCTGTCCGGCCGGGTCAGGTCCGAAATGCGAATCCCCCTCCCCTTCAATCGCACCGCCTCCTCCTTCTCCTGCTCCTCCTCCTCGTAACCTGCTCTCGGCCAGGAACCAGACCAAATCAGACGGGAATGGCCCCCGAACGGAGCAAAAAGTCCCGGTCGGGAGGGAGGCACCGGCCGACGCTATCCCTCCAGAAAACGGAAATAGTTATCAACATATACGACCTCCTCCCGGTGCGCGCGCGTGCTTCTTCGTCCCCGAGCCTCCCCGAGCCTGCCTCTTCGCCCCGCCCCCCCTTGCCTCCCCTCCACCGCCTCCCGTCACGGAGTTTTAAAATCGGCTTCTGACCTCACGCGCAGCCGGGTCGGCTCTCCTCCGTCCTCTGGGCCGTCGGCGCCGGCCTCTTCCACTCGGGCGTCGTCATCAACGGGCGCGAGTACGCGTTTGGGGGCCACGACCGCCGCGGCGTCACGGGCGTGTACTGGACGCGTCCTCGGCAGGAGCCGCCCGGGGCCACGTTCCGGTGCGAGATTCTGCACGGCTTCACCGTGGCGACCCAGGACGAGATCGACACCATCCTGCACGACTGCTCCGAGGAGTTCATCGGAACCGGCTACAACCTGCTGACCCGGAACTGCAACCACTTCACGTCCATGCTGTGTCGGCGCCTGACGGGCAACCCGGGGCCCGGCTGGCTGAACCGCGCCGCCGGAATCGGGGTCGCGCTGCCGTGCATCGTCCCCCGCCAGTGGCTGAGCCCGCCCGACAGCGAGACCATGGACGGGGAGCTGCTCAGGGAGGCGGCCGCCCGGGCGGGGGCCGGGGACGGGAGCGGAGGGGTCAACGGCAGGAAGACTTCCGATCGGACTGCGAGTCCGACGGGGAGCGTCGGAGAGAGTGACAGGATGTTGGAGAGCAGATGATGGTCGGGTGGATCAGTCACATGAGAGCGACCTGGATAGAAAGAAGGCGAACAGAGGTTTGGGTGTGGTATGATGGACGGCGGGTGGCAGCCGAGGCGCTGGAGGGCTGGGTAGCAAATATGATTTGTACGTGTGTATGCTAGGACGAGACGACGAGGGAGAGTATGTGGGAGCTTGCAGGCCCTATAGAAGCAGGCATCCCAATCGGCTGACGACTGCGAGACGACGCTTTATCAAGCGATATCGAGTACGCGGAGCTAGTTGACCCGGGGCTCGGGCGAGCCACCCCAATGACGTCCTGTGCCAGCCGCCCTCCCCCCACCCCCGCGCAGAGGCCATTAATGAGCTTTCGCTGCCGCAGCTGGCATCGCTGGGGCGGCAGCATGCAGCGAGCGGGGTTCAGGTTGCCGGCAGCAGGCCCGGGCCTGTTCCATCTTTCTTCTTTCCTCGTCATCCGGACACGACAACCGCTTGGAGAGCAGAGACGAGCAGAGACCGACAATAAAAAGCCAAGCTTTCTCTCCGCACCACCAAGCCATCGAGGCTGCCGCCACCAAGATGAACAGCGCCGACGGCCCGATATTCTTTTGGATGCCCAAGGGAGACTACAGATGGCTGTCGCAGTGGTATCACTGCCCCTTTAGAGATCCCGAGCACCCAGAGATTGTCTACCAGACCGCAGAGCAGTGAGGGGCCCTTCTTCTCCCTCAGTCTCGCCTGATTGTCGACGCTGACAAGCTTGGCCGGAAGCTACATGATGTATCACAAGGCCCTGACCTTCAACGACCATCTCCGCGCCGACCGCATCCTCGCGCACATGCACCCCAGCCAGGTCAAGGCTGAAGGCCGCGCCGTCGCCAACTTTAACAACCAAACCTGGGCCGGCAAGCGGTTCGATATCGTGATAGCTGGGAACATGGCCAAGTTCTCGGCCGCGCCGCTGGCTATAGATCAAGACAAGGGCCGGGAGCTACGCCGTCGCCTGCTGGACACGGCCGACCGGCTCCTGGTGGAGGCTAGTCCCGCGGACCGCATATGGGGCATTGGCCTGGATGCCCGAAAGGCCGCGGCCCTGAGCCCGGACAAGTGGCCGGGCCAGAACCTGCTAGGCAAGGCGCTGATGGAGGTTCGGCGCCGGATCAGGGAGGCGCCGGAAGATGGGAACAGCGCGCCAGAGGGCATCAGCCGCGTCTCGGAGGGGACCAGCTGCATTCCAAAGTTCAGTGAGGAGGTCGAGGAGGGTGGGGAGCAACAGAAGGACGATAAAGATGGCTGAGGCGCCCCCCCATCTCCCCGCGTCCATCCTTACTTCAGTGGCAGGGAGAGGCAGAGACAGAGAGAAAGAGAGAGACAACTCCTGGTCGATCGGGTGATGAATTGATAATCATTATACCTCGTGGCAATCAATCGGCTAGAGCAGCCCAACTTGCCTATATACGCCGCGGGTTCTTACTCCTTGTGCCACCAAACTTAATCTTGGTCGCGTCCGAGACCCGGATTACCTTCTTCTTCAGCGCCGCCCCCTCGGGGCTGAGCAGCACCTTGGCGGTGGCATCCCGGCCCTGGCCGAAGCCCTGAAAAATCACTTCCAGCGCCTCGATCCCATCCGCCAGCTTCCGCTTCTCGATCTGCTGCATGACGTACTGCATCAGCTGGTACGCGGCGTCATAGTACTTTCGCTTGCTGTGCTTGAACCCGATGTTGCCGCAGCTCATCGAGAGGACGGGGTTGCGGTCGGGCCGGGTGAGGGTGACGTGGGTGTTGTGTTTGTGGGAGTAGATGTGCAGGTGATGGGGCTCGGCCGTGACCTTGATGGATGATGCCCAGTAGGAGGACGAGGCGCCGAATGAGAGGGAGGACGAGAGCGGCGGCCGGGTCGACCGGGTTGCGGCTGATTCGATCATGGAGTCGGCCAGGTCAAGTTCGTTTTTGGTCGATAGCAGAGCTGGGCCTCTGACCGGATCGAGCGCGCGGGTGAGGATGCTCTTGGGGAAGGGGAGGCCGGAGAGTTCGCGCATGCGGTCCGCCTGGGGGGGGGCGCTGTCGCCGCCGAGGCGGGGGTCTAGCTCGTCCCCCCAGAGGGCTTGCATCATGCCTTGCCTGTTGCTTTCCATGGTGGGACGGTCCATCCTGCTACTGCTGCTGATGTTGTTGTTGTTTCTGCTGCCGCTGCTGCTGCTGCCGCTGCCGCCGCCGCTGCTGCTGCTGCTGCTGCTGCTGCCGCTTCCGTTGATGCTGCTTCCGCTGTTGCTGTTGATACTGCTGCTGCTGCTGCTGCTGCCATCTCCGCTGCCGCTGCTGCTGCTGCCATCATCGCGGGGTGGGAGTGTGGTCGAGAGGGCTCGAGAGAGGCGGGCGAATGATGGAGGGGGGTAACGGGGTGTGGATGAGACGGCAACCTCGACGGATGCTCTTGCGAGCTGCTGCCAGAGATATAATCGGCCCATGGCATGCGAGTGAGGTGAGCGTGGCGGCGGCGCAGAGTGGCCGGCCTCCAGGGCGTATGGATGTCGGCGGGCGGGGCAGCAGCGGTGGTTATGTAAGTAGCGTGGCCCCGGTGGGACCCGACCGCATTCCCGATTTGACGGCCTGGAGCGTCAAAAATTGAAACCCTGGATCTCCCGCTGGCCAGCACATCAGGCTTTCTCCGCCACGCATCCGAGAAATGAATCTACTTTCATATCCCGCGAGGCGCCGGTGGCCTCCAGTCGCCCTCATACCGACATTTCCTTTTCTATCCCACTCACACAGCCGAGCCGCTGCCTACCGGAGGTTACTGACGACGACCACCGCCACGGCCAAGCCGCGTGCGCGAATATTCCCTTTGGCCCCCCGCTCGCTCCATCTGCACACCAGTTCGGCCGCAGTCCTGCCCCAGCTCGGATCGAGCCTCGGCCTCGGTAGAACACGATTCGCGATAGCTGCGACCCCCCGTCAGTTCTGCGCCGCGGTAAGACAGCAGCAGCAGCAGCAGCAGCAAGAGCGTGCGGCAGAGCCCCAGCAGCAGAGTCGTCAGCCCCGCAGCAAGGTCAACTCCAAATCCAAATCCTTCAACTCCACGTCGGCAGTCGGCGCCAAGGACCACCCCAGCACCAGGGAAGATGTAAAACGGGCAGAGAAGGAGGGCAGCACAGAATCAAGCGGTTCACAAGATTGGGTTAAACCCGGCGAGGGAGCCGGCGCGAATGATAAGAACAAGGGCACGGATGGCGGGTCCGGTCCCGGCGAGCCGGAAGGCAAGAAGAAGCAAGACGAGCCCGACGAGGCCGACGGCAAGAAGAAGCAAGACGAGCCCGACGAGGCTGACGGCAAGAAAAATAAAGACGAGTCCAAGGAGGATCCGGCCCCGCCCCCGCCCCACGGCGACAAAACGCCCTGGCAGGTCTTCATGGAGACCATGTCAACCGAGTTTGAAAAGTCAAAGGAATGGAATGACACCACCAAGGCCATCGCCTCGTCCGCGCACCAGTTCACCGAGAGCGACTCGGTCCGGCGCGCCCGGGAGGCGTACGACAAGACGTCGGGCGCCGCTTCGTCCGCGCTCCGGACCACGGCCGGGGCCATCGGCAAGGGTGCCGTCTGGACCTGGGACACTCCCGTGGTCAAGGGCGTGCGCAAGGCGGCCAACGTCACGGGCGAGGCGGTCGAGAAGGCCACGCGACCGATCCGCGAGACCGAGGCGTTCAAGAACGTCAAGAACGTGATCGACGATGGGAGCAGCTCGCGCTACGGCGGCTGGGTCGAGAAGGAGGAGCGGAGGAAGCGGCGCGAGGAGGATCAGGTCCGGATCGGCGGCGGCGGGGGCGGCGTCGGCGGCGACGGCAGGCCGACCGAGGAATTGAAGGAAGACCCCAAGTGAGCGTGGCTCACAATCCCATCCCGCTCCGTCCCGTCCCGTCCCGTCCCTCCCGTCCCTGTCGAGTCCGGCTAACACCCCTCCCTCCAGCGCCGGCACAAACGTCACGGTGCACAAGGACGCGCAGTGGAAGGAGGCCTGGCGCGACTTCCGCGACACAAACAAGGTCATGCAGGGCTTCTTCAGCATGGGCCAGGCCTACCAGGAGTCGGAGAATCCGCTCGTGTCGACGGCGCGCAGCATTACGGACCGGATCGCCGGCTGGTTTGCCGAGAACGAGACGGCGCTGGTGATCCGCAAGATCCGCGGCATGGACCCGGCGTTCCAGCTCGAGCCCTTCCTTCGTGATCTGCGCGAGTACATCCTGCCCGAGGTGCTCGACGCCTACGTCCGGGGCGATGTCGAGACGCTCAAGCTCTGGCTGTCGGCCGCCCAGTTCTCCGTGTACGAGGCGCTGACGCAGCAGTACGCGACGGCGGGGCTCCGGTCCGACGGCCGGATCCTCGACATCCGCGCCGTCGATATCCTCAAGGCCCGGCTGCTGGACCCGGGCGACGTGCCGGTGTTCATCATCACGTGCCGCACGCAGGAGGTGCACGTATACCGCCACGCCAAGACGGGCGAGCTGGCGGCTGGGATGGAGGACCGGGTGCAGTTGGTGACGTACGCGATCGGGATAACCCGGGTGCCCGAAGACGTCAATAATCCGGAGACCAGGGGGTGGCGGCTCATTGAGATGCAGAAGAGCGGTAGGGAGTGGTATTAGGGTGCGGGGAGGGCTCTGTAAATGCATACGACGACATGAGTGGCCTATTTACCGCCGGACGGGGCGCGCCCACATTTGCGCATGCTTGTGAGTGTATAGTAGTGTATGTAGCATGGGGCGCGGGCGCGCGGACAGGAACCAAAAAGGGTCGGATGGCCTGGTGGGGGTGTGAATGACGAGCGACTTGACACTTTCGGGTTGCGGGGGGGGGGGCTGGGCGGCGAGCGTGGTTCGCTGAATGAACCTCTCCAATCCATCCCGAGCGAGGGACTATCATTAGAGACCGTCCAACGGTCTTGTTTCCGTGTGTTTCTGTCTACGTGGCACAAGGCATGGGGATATATGCCCAGATCTGGCGCGCCCTCTGGGCCCCTTCCTCCTCGGCCTTGAAACAGGCTGACGGCTCTGGCCATTGGGTCGGCGCGCGTATGACAAGTCCGCCTTGCCTTCTTTGTCATGGTCGCCGATCATCAAGAGGTGCAAGATCTTGTAATGGTGGTGGTCAGTAGGCCGAGTGAATTATATCGATACTGACTTCTGGTCTGCCCATTGGTGGGGCAGGCCCACCCCTCTCCCCCTGTCCTATGCTTAGGTGCTTAACTGACCATGTCGAAACGGTCTTTGAGGGGCATGTACTTACTCGAGAGGTGCGTTGTTCCCTGGGTGTGCTCTGTGCTGCGGCGCTCGGGGGACTCGGACGAGGGACAAGGGAAGAGAGTGGCGAGGTGCATACACGAGTCAGTTGAGTCAGTATACGTTGTTTTGCGACCCGGGCGCTAAAGATGGCTCATGACCTGGCGAGACGGGTGTCGGTATGATTGTGGAACATGCAGTCAAAGCCCGAGCTCTCAAGAGTTTGTGTATGAAGCACAAGTCGAGAGATGTGTAGATCATAACGATTGGTACTCGAGCACTTGGTCCATGCTTCAGAGCCATACCTCACTCGAGGTCTGAAATGAGTAGTGGCGAGAGGCAGGTACATACCTGAGGAAAATATCATACTCAGTGCTCAAGAGGAGCAGCAGGCGGAGAGTAGAGGGATTATCCATATATACACCCCTGGCAACGCGACTGAAAAGACTTCTTGGGGCTCGCATCGTGCAGGTTGCTAAAAAGCGACGAGTGATGTACAGGCACGTCCGAGGGATACATGCCACATGATCCGAGGGCACCAGCTATGTCGAATATCGTTAATCTCGAGCCCTTCTTACGTCGTTCCATCGCTTGGCGGATCAGGTGGAGAGTCGAGATAGAAATTGAACCGAACCGAGACCTCAATCTCGGATTCCGACAATGCCGAAAGGGATGGCGAGAGGCGTACGTCCATACAAGCCCGAGGAGTATATCGCACATGCCTCATTGCTCGGGGGATCAAGCAACAGGTCGAGAAACATGCCATGACGTCGCAAACAAGCAGCCGCAAAATGCGGGCGGGCGCTCAAGCCGAAGCTCGAAATGCCGACAGATGTTCGCCTGCTCGTTCACGGAGAAGGCCAGCGGATCGGACCGATCCCCGCCCCCCAACGGCCAACTAGCAAATCGATGGTCTGGGGATGTATCCCCACTCACCAAGGCCACCAATGGCCATTCTCAGAGCTCAACCGCCATAGGGTGCCAAAAGGTGCCGGGTATAAACCCGATCTAAGCTACTGTTTTGACCACCTTCTGCCCCCGCCTGTCCTCGTTCTCGTCATTGTCCTCGTCATCTCCAGCCCCCCCCCTTCTCGACTGCCCCTATCGACTGACTCTCCCCCTCCAACTCGGCTAACGACGAAACTCAACCCCTCAACTCTCCTCATCAACCCCCAGCTCGGGAGCCCAGACCGCAAGCACATTCAAACATCACAGGCAAGTCGGTGGCCAAAATCAATTTCATTCGAGCCTGATGTAGCTGACGGCGTTCTCCTGGTTCCAACCGGTTCAATCAACCTGCTGAAACGGCCGTTAGCAGTGCTCCACCTCCTAGCATAAGCTCCCTCGTGTGGCCGGCCGGGTCCGCAGCTCGGACACCGCCACTCACTCATGGCAGGGAGGGGAAGTGAGACGGCCGGCTCCCTCAATCAAACCTTACTCGGGCCAGCGGCAGAAGTGGTCGGCCACTGGTATCCGGCCCCGTCGCTGAACTTGTATCCATACGACGCGGTAAAGTCGTCAAGGACGGCAGGTCCCCGCGAGCCTGTTAAAAGATCCGGCCGTGTCAGCGTGGACGCGCGCAAGCCGAGAGGGAAAGTGGGGCAAAGGAGAAGGAGGGGTGGGCGGCCGACTCACCATACGGATAGTCCATCGGGATGATCTCCTTGTTCTGGTCCAGGTAGTGCAGCAGCGGGGTGAAGATCCTCCAGCTGGCGTCCAGCTCGTCGTCGCGCACAAAATTGGAGTGGTCGCCCTTGAGGCAGTCCAGGATCAGGGACTCATACGCCTCGGGGATCTTGAGGTCGGAGAACCGGCGCCGGTACGTCAGGTCCAACTCCGTCATGACGGTCTGCATGCTGAGGCCGGGCAGCTTCGAGTTCATCTTGATGTACACGCTCTCGTTCGGCTGGATGCGCAGCACGAGCTCGTTGCGGGGGATGTCTTTGAAGATGCCCGACGTCACGTCCTTGAACTGGATCCGGACCTCCATCTTCTGCTCGTTCAGGGCCTTGCCGGCCTTCATGATGAACGGGACCCCGTCCCACCGCTCGTTCTTGATGTACATGACCAGGGCGCAGAAGGTGGGGCACCGCGAGTCCTTCGGGACGGTGTCGTCCTCGCGGTACGACGGCTTGGTGCCGTCGAGCGACTTGCCGTACTGGCCGATGATCACGTTTCTGGGCTCGATCGGCGGCATGGCCCGGAGCACCCGCACCTTCTCGTCGCGGATGTCCTCGGACGAGAACGAGACGGGCCGCTCCATGGTGAGCAGGGTGAGCACCTGCAACAGGTGGTTCTGCATCACGTCGCGGATGATGCCGAACTCGTCGAAGTAGCCGCCCCGGCCCTCGGTGCCGAACGGCTCCTTGAAGGTGATCTGGACGTTGTCGATGTGATGGCGGTGCCAGGTCGCGTTCATGAACGAGTTGCCGAGGCGCAGGATCAGCAGGTTCTTGACCATCTCCTTTCCGAGGTAGTGGTCGATCCGGAAGAGCTCCTCCTCCTTCCAGTCGGGTCCGAGCGCCTTCTGCAGCTCCCGGCTGCTCTCCAGGTCCTTGCCAAACGGCTTCTCGACCTGGAGACGGCAGGATCCGACACGGCCAGGTTAATAATCATGACCGACTCTCACAAGGGCAGCAGAGACAGCTTCCGAGCTGGCCGCCTGATCGGGGGAGGGACCGAAGGAAAAGGGGGGAGGGCCGAAGGAAAAGGAGGGAGATGGTCAACGCACGATAACTCGAGTGATGCCGTTTTTGGGATAGCAGCACCGCTTCAGGTGCTGCGAGACGACGGTGAAGACGCTGGGAGGCAGGGCCATGTAGAACAATCGGTTCGTCACGGTCTGGCCCTCCTCGATGGCGGAGAGGACCTTTTCGAGCTTCTGGAACGACTCGTCCTTGTCGTACTGGCCATCGACGTAGGAGCAGATGTTGCAAAAGTCATCCAGCTGCTGCTCAATCTCCTTGGTGGGCGTCTTCATGTAAGACCGCACCCTCCTGATATACTCGTCGTGATCCATCTGGGTGCGGGCATATCCGACGATCCTGGCGCCCTTGGGCAGGAACTGATTCCGGTACTGCGGCGGTCGTGGTCAGGCCGGGCGCGCCACCAGTCGAGGTCTGGCCATATCTCCAGCGATGGAGAGGGGGACTCGGTCATTCGGGTCTGAACATACCAGCCCAAACAGTGCCGGGAACTACCTCCAAGGGGTGGTTAGAAATAGAAAGGGCGGGTCGGGGAGACAAAGTAACGCACAGTCTTCTTCTTGGCGAGATCGCCAGAGGCTCCGAGGACAACAATGACGGTGTTGTCCTTCAGCTCGATGGCTCTGTCGCAGACAAGGGTCTCCCCGCATCAGCACATTGACCACTCGGGCGCGGGAATGGCGGGGTAGCAGCGGCGGCGGCGGCGGCAGCAGCAGAGCAGCGCGGCGGCAGCGGCGGCAGCCGCGGCAGTGGCGGGGGCAGCGGCAGCGGGTGCGTGCACCTACGCGGTAGGGGAAAGCTCGCCGGGCATGCTGGGCAAACTTGCGGAGAGAATGACTCTGGGAACTGGTCGTCTGCGCGGGGTCGGATGGCACGCCGGTCTACCGAGGGGGTGGTTCTTTTGGTTGCAGAAGGGCGCAGCTTGGAGAGAGAGAGGGTCGGGGTTTTGAAGCCAGCTGCCGAAGTTGACGAGGCCCAGCCAGCAGCAGCGAGGGGTAAAAAAAATTCAACCAGGGCAGCCGGGCCGGTGGTAGGTCGGTGGCGGTGGTTGAGGCAGAGTGGTAGGCGGGTAGTAGATGGGCTTACTAATAGGGATTCTCGAGCCTCCTGCTGGATTGATTAATTTTTGATTTGAAATTCGATCGATCGATTGATTAATTCATTGGTTCCAAGCTGTTGGCTGGCAGCGGGTGTCGATCTGTTCGGGCCAGTAGCCGTCTGGGATCTTTGAGATGGAACTTTGGGGGAACTTGGAGGGAACGAGGCCCAAGAGCGCAACGGTGGCTGCGGACTACGGATCATGATTCCTCCGCGATACATGTCCGGGTTCTCGGCTCCTCCCATTCCTCCGAGGATGGCGACCGCGGATTAACAGCAGCAGAGACATGGCCCAGCATCCAGTGCCATCGAACCTCCTCGCAGGGGGGTCACCCCGGCCATGGTCCGTCATCAACGACTCGACTTCTTTGGCCATTTCGCCGACAGCGCGCAAGGCCAACGTAAGCAAATGGCACAGACGGTAAGCTTCCTGCGGTGAGTGAGAAGCGGTGGCCGAGGCAGAGACCTGCGGCGGAGTTAAAAGTCGACCGCGGGTATACATGAATATATACCGGGCCCGGTCCTGGGGATCAACAGTGGTTACGTCCGACCTGATGACATCTGTCACGGTTGATGGCGCCAACGAGCGGCGCCAGGGGAAATGATTCCCAGGGTCAAGGCCCATGCCTCTGGCTGAACGATTACCCTGAAGAAAAAGCGGCAGCTCAGGTGGCACGCTCGGCATATCAGTCGAGGATGTATGGGCGAGTACATGCGCAGATCTGGTAGACCGGCAGAGACGGACAGAGAATATGGCCGGAACAGCAGCAATTTCTGGCGCCGTTTCCAGGCTGGCGGGACTGGAGCCCACGGGGCGGCGGGGTGGGGGGCGGAACCGGCGACAAGAACCGCCGCAGCTGGGCCCGGTTGGTGGCCCATGGCGCGCAGGTGGGTCCGCCAGAAGGCTCTTCACGTGACGCGGCCCTAATCCCTAATCTCAAAATATTCGGTGCACTCCGCACATCGCCGCACATCGCCTCGCCTCTCTGCCTCCGCACAGCCTCAACCACGAACGAACCACACCGAGAGCGCCCTCGCCCGTCCAGGTCGTTTTTCTTGCCCGAACCCACAAACAAGGCCCCGCACGAGAAAGAGCCACGATGCCTCAAACCGGGCACAGATGTAAGTTCATCATCCCGGTCGGTCCCCGGCGCGAGCTGCCGGTCGGTGGAGAGGCTGGAATGTGGAGATGCTGGACATTATCTGGAGAAGCCGGAGAAAAAACAAGGAGTGGCGGGACTGCTCGGCCACGGTGCCTTGCGAAGCTAGACTATCTGCCCATCTTGACCTCGTTGCGGCTTGTTGCTCCTCGCTCACTTCCTTGACCACTCAACTGCCGGCCGCGGCCGCAGCCACCTTTCGCCCCGTCGGCGCACTTGTTCGCGCTTGCTCGGGCTGCTGGCTGGCTGGCTTGACTGCCACTCGCAACATGTGCTAACTATCTATCGCAACGGATGTTTAGTATACGTGAAGTGAGTGACAAGGGACCGGACCCGGGCGACCGGGCAAGATAGTCGGAGCACGAAGGATACGCGACCTGCTCGTCGCGCGATCAAGACGACGTGACTGGACACTAACTCGCGGATACTGCGGCAGGGCCCGGCACCTGTCCTACCAACGCGGCCGCCGCAACACCAACCCGAAGGTCAGCCTCGTCAAGATCGAGGGCGTGGATGATATGAGGGCAGCACTGTACGTCAGACGGCTGTGTCTATCTCGGGTCTTCCGGCCGGCGATGCCCCCGCACTCGTACACACACGCACACGCACGCACGCCTGCTCGCGCGGCTCTCGCTCGCGCCTGCACAAACTGACGGGCGGCGTATGGCAGTTTCTATCTCGGCAAACGGGTTGCCTATGTCTACAAGGCACAGAAGGAGAAACGAGGGTATGGCTTGGATCTTGCTCACGCCACCCGGCTGCCGGGGTATCGCTAACGGCGGGGACGCTCGACAGGACAAAAATCCGGGTCATGTGGGGGACCATTGCTCGTCCGCATGGTCAGTGACATGATCTCCTCCGCCTTCCGGCTTCCCCTCTACCCTTGCCCCATTTCCCTTGCCCCTCCCTCTACCCCCTTTCTCTTGCCCCTCTCCCCCTGCCCCTCCTCCTGTCCAGCCGCACAATATCTAACTCGGGATGGACCGCTTCTAGGATCGTCTGGAGTGGTCCGGGCGCGGTTCACAAGCCCGCTGCCAAGCAAGAGCTTCGGCGCCCAGCTCCGGGTGATGCTGTATCCCTCTTCAATCTGACCGGAAGGTCGGCTTTCGGCTGGGGGGGGGCTGGCATGGGAAGCGAAGGGAAACTGCGCAAGGGCTCGCTCGGGATGGGATATAACCGCCGAGGCTCGTCGTTAAACAGATAATCAGAGTGACGAGATCCACCAGTACCACTGTCCGTACCAGTGTCCGTACCAGTACCAGTGTCGGTACCACTACCACTACCTGCACGAGCACCGGGGTGCGGACAATGGGAAAAGAAGGCTGCCGACCGGCCCTGGCGTCGGGATCGGAGCGCGGATATATCGGGCGGGGATTTAACCTGGCCAATGTCCCGGCTGGGCAGACTGCATACTTGGCTCGGTCGCAATTGTCTCGGCCTTGTGTTGTCTGTCCCTTGACACGCCTCGGCCGCATCGGTTCGGCCGCATCGCGCAATGCTTGAGCGGCATGGCCGCTATGACCCATGTTCGAGCTCTCGACGAGCACCCCACGTACTCGACCAGAGGGACCCACCAATGCCGCCAAGTCGATGCGCCGAATCGGGGTCGACTGGCTGTCATCTGGCAGGGAGCCGGTTCTCAGCGCTCGGGCGTGGCCCCGTCCTCGTCCAGCCTCTCGGCAATGTGACGGGTGACGGGCACGACGGGTGGGAGGGGAATTAATATAGGTGGCTGATATAATAGTGGCCCCATCGGCTGACCGGACGCCGATCCGACGGCTGGGAAGATACGGCAGGGAAACTGGCCATGACTGACGTGACCCATGTTTATGTTTACCGCCGGCGCCGGAGTGCATGTGCAGTGCAGCAGTGCAGCCCAGCTTGCCGCCAGCTTCTGGACAAGGCCGTCGTGATCCAGAGTTGTAGTGTTTTATCATCTCTACAGTTCCAGTGGCGCCGGGCGGCGGCGGGCCACATACCACCTACCATACTACGTATGCTGCCAGACCAGATGGGTGGGACACGAGACGCAGTATTTCAAGTGGCAGTCGCTCGGGCCTCGGCGGGCGGATAAGGTAGGTGGTGATTTGCAATGTGAGGATGATATCATGTCCGGAAACAAGGGCTTGCATCAGGCGCCAATGTTTCTGCCACCGGTGGGCAGGGAGCCCAGACACGGGGGTTCGTTCGGGTCAGGAAGAGATATGGGTGAGCGGAGGAGATAGAGGAGGCGGGCCAGATTAAGAAACAGCCTGAATCAAACCTTACACGGCATATGGATGAGGGGGCAGGGATCCGGCATGGCAGGGGAAGAGAATGAGATGGAGAGATATTCTTGTACGTGTCACACGAGACGTGTCGGCAGATAACCGACTCGTGGGTCTCTTCCGAGGCCATTAGCTTGGCTGGCGGGAGGGTACAGGTGAGGAAGCCATCCGGATAGGAGAGGGGCGGGGGGGGTCAGGCGAGGGAAAGGGAAGGAAGGAGCGGCGGGAACCGGCGCACAGGGCAGTGGCGGTGCCTGAGGGAGCCGGGTCACGGCGTGTAACCAACGACGACCTGCTACTTGTCTTACACTCGCACCTCATCCGCCCCCCCCCCCGTGCTCCACCCGAGCTCCAGCTGGACATGGATTCTAGGCGGTGACACGCACGCGCACAGCTGTCGCCGGCCTCGCGGCGCCGCGGCGCCGCGCCATGCGTTGGCCGGCTGGGCTGCGCACCCCCAGATCCGGGGCTGGGTGGGAGCGTCCGGCTCCAGGCTATCGTGGTACGCGCACGCACACACGCACGCGCCCAGCTGAGCTGCAGAGCGGCGAATCGGGCGGGGAGGGGAATACGAGGAGCACTCGAGTCCGACTCCTGTCTCCCGACCTGGGAGTACGGGGACGTCGCTGTCTGTGGTCCGAGTACGGGGACGTCGACGACATGGCAGAGGGAAGAAGAGGATTCGATCGGCTGGGGGAGGTGGTAGGTGGATCATCTCGATCGATCCGGTGAGAGGCAGACGACAATTTTACCAGCTGTTCTCGAGACTTGATTTGATTCCATTTAACGTGACCGGCTGTTCTCGAGACGAGGGAGAGTAGAGGCCGGTCGGGCGAGCGGTCGAGCGGTCGGTCGGGCTGGCCGCTGGCCGCTGACCAGACTAGTTTCCGTTATCTCGCTTCCCCGCTTTCCGTCCATGCCGTTCCGGGTTTCATCTTTCACAGGAATGGGGAAATTATGGTACGGGGTACCGCGGGGGGCCGAGAAGGGCGAAGAAAAAAAAATCAACAACAGACAAAAAAAAGGGCCGGGATGCGAAGCCATCATCATCATCAGCTGCCGAGCTCAGAGGCCGCGCGGCGGTGTGAGTGGGGCGAGTCGGGGGCCCTTTTTTTTTTTTTTTTTTTTTTTTTTTTTTTGATGGTTCTTCTGCGTGGGGGCATGAGGTGAGCGCGCCAGCCGCCACAGTAGACATGGCGCGGCGGCGGCAAAAGGCAGGCCGCCGTCTGGGAGACCATTGCTCAAATCAGGGAGGATTTCAGCCCCGCGGCGGTGCCGACACGCGCCAAGGCGAGGTTCCGGGCCGGTTCGTCTCGACATTTGGCCTGTCGGGCAGGTTTGTAGTTTCTCTGCCGGGTAGTAGTCGCCGACTGGATCTCGCTTTCTTGCTCTCGTTCTTCATCTCCGGGGAGGGTGACATCCGAGCGGCCGGTGGGCCCTCCCTCCCCCCTGCGAGATATCTGGTGGTGATTACTGCAGCAGCGGCAGTAGCAGAGGCAGCAGCAGCAGCGGACAGGAGATCACCGGGTCGGGCCAAGGAAGGACGCGATGCGGCAGCAAGGGATGTGGAAGCGATGATGGAACAGCGGCGGAAGCGAGCGAGCCAAAGCAAGGAAGGAGCCCGTCACCCAGACCATGGCAGATTCAGGATTTGATGGGATCGAGATTGGCGGCCGGAGCGCGGCGGAGGGAGCGAAAACAGGGCAGGGCTACACAGACGCGCGCGCGCGCGGCACACGGAGGCGGGCCCCGCTTGGGCTGTAACCTGTAACCTCGGTTTAAAAACCTACATGGGAGCTCGGATGCGACAGGTTGGTTGGCGGATGGGCCCAAGGGGCGAGATTTGGGTTGCCAGCGCGGGATGGCGGGCCAATCCTCACCCGGCCGGCGCCGCATGCCTTTTTGGGCCGATGGGGCAGGCATTGGCCATGGGCTCGGAGCAGGCGGGAAATGCGAGGAGGCGGAAAAGCTGAGCTCGCAGAGCAGAGCTGAGCTCGCAGAGCTGGAAGCAAGACTGGCGACGCAGCCGCTCGGGCCTCGCTCGTCCGCGGCTCGACCGCCCACAGGCAAGGGTAGACGGGGCCGAGAGAGACGGCGAGATGGGATGGGACCGAGATAGATGGAGAGATAACGAGAGAGTGGGCTGGACGCGTCTGACACGGCGCCGATACGAGGGCGCGCGCGTGTTGCGTAGAAAATCTCTCGAGTCGTCATTTTTTTTCTCTTTTTTTCTTTTTTTTTTTTTTCTTTGTCTTTTTTTGGCTGTGCCCGTGACAGAGTATAAGCTTTTGGCTATCGCCGCCCCCCTCTCTTGCGGCCACCCCGGCCTGCAGGCGAGGACGGGGAGGGCGAGGACGGGGGCACTTTGGGGGGGGGAACTGATAAAAAGGGCGTTTGTTTGATTGGCGACGAGCGTCCTTTTGGGGTGGCTCGCGCTGGACGGCGACGGCTTGGACCGAGGGTCTGATTGTACTCGGCCGCGGTGGCGGGCACCAAGGCCCAGGGGGCGAGGACAGCCGAGGAATTCGCAGTTTCCGGTCGATAATTTTTTTTTGTTGCCTGCCTTGGCAGCAGCAGCAGCAACTGGGATGTGGGGATTTGCGAGCTCCACCCCATGGACCGGGGCTGGCATATCCTGCCCTCCCTGCCTCCCTGCGCTGACCTGCCCTGGCCGGCTGCTCGCCATTTCCCGGGCCTACTACGTCAGTGATTGATTGATCAACAGGGATCCGAAACGATGGCAGCTGCTGCTCGGGCGGGAGCTCTCCGGACTCGATTGAGCTGCCGTGGTGCGGCGTGGCAGCAGGGCAGCAGAGCAGAGCATCAGGGTACCAGGGTACCAGAGCAGCAGATGGCAGGGCAGCAGAGCAGACCATTAGGATACCAAAGCAGCAGATGGCAGGGCAGCAGAGCAGACCATTAGGATACCAGAGCAGCAGATGGCAGGGCGGCAGGGTATCAGCCGGGTATGTTTGGCCCTTTTCATCTTATTTCTTCCTTCTATTTTTTTCCCCTCTCTTCTGTCTGTTTTTTTCCTCTTTTCCGTCTGGATTTTTTTGCCTGTCCATCTTCTTGTCCCCAGTTCCGTTCACTGTACACGCAAGCCCCAGCCACACCCACGGCGTCAGCCAGCAGCAGCAGCAGCTGCTGCTGCAGTGTGTGGGTAACTGCACAAAAATAAGCTGCAGCAAGACCACGGAAATGGGGGCAGGATGGATGGGCAAGATGGAAATGGGAGACGGAAATGGGCCGATAATGGGACGGGAGTTCCGTGCGCCGGTCGCGCCTGGCGCTGTTTGTGACTGATACGACTGATACACGGCGACACGGCGCATCCATGCCGAGCCAGCAGATCACTCTCGAGCCAGTTGCCAGAGGGGCCCAGTGCCGGCTCGCCCAAATCGCCAGAGCCAGGCTGCCGCCCTGGGGGCCTGCCCCTGCCGGCCGGCCTCCCTGGCTTCCTGGCTCCCTGGCTCTGACGTCTCTTGCCCATTTCGTCACGGCCGTTCCCCCCACGGGAGCTTTTGCTCCTGGGCACCCTCCTGGCCGGCTCATGCCAGCCGGATTTGCCGTCAACCAGCCTGTGCCTGGCCACGCGTTATTGCCTCGCTCCTTTCCGCTCCTGGACAAGCCCGCACGCCAAAGAAAAGGAAAAGAAAAGGAAAAGAAATGGGAAAGAAATGGAAAAGAAATGGAAAAGATATGGAAAATCAATGGAAAAGAAATGGAAAAGATGTGAAGAAAAAAAAAACAAAAAAAAAAAAAAAAAAAAAAACCCTCCAGCCCGCCCGCCAGCCCGGTGCAGCTGTGAGACAAGAGACAGCCAGACAGGCACAACGCCCGTCTGCTCCACATACTCACATGGCAGCAGCAGTCCTTCCCCAGCCTGTCGGCCTTTCAGCGGCGGCGGCGGCGGCGGCAGTCAGTCGGCCAGCCAGCTCTTTCCTGGCCAGTGCTGGCATTGTCTGGCGGTGGGCTGATTATATCGGGCCCTGCGGGGGTCCTGGTTGCTGCTGCTGCTGCTGCTGCTGCTGCTGCGGTGCGCTTGCTACGCACACACGCATGCACGGCGCATGTACGCTGGCAGGCAGCTGGCCCGTATAAGCGTATAAGCCGGGGCGCTCCGTGTCTCTCTTGATTTGCGGACCCAGCCACTCTCGATTCTTACTCGCATGCGTGGGTGAGACCCTGTAACTAATTAATAGGTTATCCCACTTGAGCCAAGGACGTCTGGCAGCCACGGCAGCGACAGCCAAGCCCAGACAGCCAAGAAAGAGACGCTGGCCGAGACTGCTGGCCGAGACTGGCTTCACCTTGCACCTGGTGGCTCTGCACTTGCCATTCTCCAGCCCCCTGGCCTCTGTCCTTTTTGCAACGACCGGCAAGACCTCTGCGCATCGGCTGCATTGTGGCCGCCTGGCCGCTGCCGTGTGGACGCCTGGCGTCACCCCCCTGGACCCTTGGGACCCCTGGGACCTAAAAACTTGCTCAGCCCTTTGCCCGTCTTGCGCCATCTTTCCTGCTGCTGCACCCGCTCAGCCAAGGGCCACTGGTTTCCGGGCTCCTCTGTCGTTTTCTCCATCTCAACTCTCCAGCTCTCTCAACTCTCCAGCTCTCCCAACTCTCCAGCTCTCCCAACTCTCCAGCTCTCTCAACTCTCCAGCTCTCTCAACTCTCAACTCTCGGCCTCTCTCAGGTCTCGGCTCTCAAATTTTTTTTCCTTTCTCCACGCTCTCTCCGCAGGGACCCCGGGCTGCCATGTTGCCTGCTGCTGCTGCTGCCGCTTCTGCCCTCGTCAGCCGGTGAGGCCCCCGGTCCACGCCCTGGAGCCTGCCAACAGCCGGCCAGCAGCCGCCCCCAGTCGATCTATACAGACAGCCAGGCCCCACCGCACCGCGGCCAAGACCAAGCCACGCCCCGCCCCCCCGCCTCCCCCCGGACCCAGCACAAGTCGCGACTGCTGTTCCTGCTCCTGCTCCTGCTGGCTGGAAACACTCACTCACCACACACGCACTCACCACACACTCTCCCGCTCTTCTCTCTTCTTGCCGAGAACCTGCCACCCACCACCACCACCACCACCACTACCATCACCACCACCATCACCACCACCATCACCACCACCACCATCAAGTCCCTCCCCCCCCCCAGCCTGCTTTGCTGCTGCAGCTCCGCAGCTCTGCAGCCATTCTTTCTGTCGAGGGACAAAGGCTCCTCGACAAAAGCTTCTCTCTCGGCTCCTCGACAAAAGCTGCCCCGGCCGAGGCTGAGGACGACAGAATCCTCGACTCCATCCACGTACCGCCGCAGACCCCTGCCCCTCGGCCTCCCATCCTCCCCCCCTGGCCTGGCCGCCCTCCCCCCTCCCGACTGCCCCCATTCTCGATAAGCAGAGAGGCCGACGCCACATCCACTCTCCCGCCCCTTCTCCATATCATCTCCCTTCTCCATACACCCCACCCCCTTTTCGTGCGATCTCGCGAGAGATCCCATAATGAGCTGTTAAAAAATCACCCGAGGTCCGATTTCCCACCCTGGTCGAGTCAGCGGGAGCGTGCGCCGCCCGCACCCGCACCCCCCCCCGGCGCCTCCCAGAGCCAGAAACGAGGACACCAATAAAACCGGGCCGGTCCCAGCTCATCGCAGATATGGCTGCCCCGAACCAGCAGAACCTCCCGCCGCTGCCGCCGCCGCCCCCGGACGACGACGACACCACTTACGGCGAGCACCCGGCCCGCGCCCGATCGCAGCCGCAGCAGCCGCAGCAGCCGCAGCAGCCGCAGAGCCACGGATCTCAATCGCACCGAGATCGCCATCCGTCCTCGTCCTCGCAGCCGTACCCTGCCGGTGACCGGGCCTCGCAGCATCCGGCGGGCGGCCCTCCGTCGCGGACTCGGACGCACTCTTGGCAGGAGCAGGAGCAGCAGGCGCAGGCGCAGCACGCGCAGACACTTCAGACCCGGCCGGCCGCCTCGCCGCCGGAGAATCCGGCGGGCTCGCATCCGGCCCAGCCCCAGGACCACCGCCAGCCCGAGGATCGGCAGCCGCAGCTCGACCGGGACCCGGACCCGGCGGCCGGCCCGTCGGAAACAAGGCCGAACAGCGGCAGCCAGAGCCAGGCCAAGTCCGGCCAGCGCGGCCGAGGGTTCTCGTTCCGCGCGACCAAGCCCCCGGTCGCCCCCTCGGCTCCCCCCCCAAAGGACCACTCGCATTCCCACTCGCAGCAGGAGACCCACGCCGAGAAGGAGGCCAAACGCATCCAGGGCAAGGCGGACCCGACCCTGGCCATGATGGAGGCAGAGCCATGTGGGTTTTTTTTCCTGTTTCTTGTTCTTGTTCTTCTGGTTCTTCTTGTTCTTCTGGTTCTTCTTGTTCTTCTGGTTCTTCTTGTTCTTCTGGTTCTTCTTGTGCTTCTGGTTCTTCTTGTGCTTCTGGTTCTTCTGGTTCTTCGGCTTCGTCTTGTTCTTCTGGTTCTTCTGGTTCTTCTGGTTCTTCTTGTTCTTCGGCTTCTGCTTGTTCTTCCTCGTCTTTCTTTTTCGTCCTCGTCCTTCTTTTTCGTCCTCGTCCTTCTTTTTCGTCCTCTTTCTGTCAGGCCACTAACAATATCGACCCTCGACTCCAGCCACCGTTGCCGCCATGCAATCGATCACAATGACGCCGATCCGCGCAATCCAGCATCGCGACGTCCGCGGCAATATCATCGGTAAGTCAAAATATCAAAAGGGTGCATGATGCAAACCGGTGGTGGCTCTGCCAGCTGTCTGTCCGTCCCGGCCAGCCCCCGGCCGCTAACCGCCAGCCCCGGACCCCCCTGCCAGCCGACCCGGACCGGTCGAACCCGACACGCAGTCGGTGGGAGCGGCCTCTCGAAACCATCATGTCGTTCGAGCGCCAGATCGACATGGACTACAACCGCAAGTCAATGATGGTCCCATCGGGTAGGGCCCAAGCCCCGACCACCATCCGCCCCCAACAAGCCTTCATGTGGACCACCACCGGAGCAGCACTGACGAGACAAGACGTCGCCTCGATGCTCAACTTCGCCACCAACCCGCCCACCGGCAACCCGCCGACGAGCAGCGGCGGCGGCAACAACAACAGATCGAGTAGCTACTTCGGCCCGGACTCCCGCCGAGGACCGCTGCCGGCCGCGAACCCGCCGGTGACCGCGTCCGGCCCTTCGATCCGCGATAGCTTCCAGTTCCGGCCGCAGAGCACCCAGTTCGAGCTGGGCCCCCCCACGGCGCGGAACAGCGTGTACCAACACGGGGACCCCGGCCCCTCCAGCGGCGAGCTCGGATCTGGACCGCGAACCTCGGCTGCCTACGGCGGCGGCGGCGGCCGCCTGCGTGCCCAACGGGCCTCGGCCGATGTCCAGCAGCAGCCGCAGTTCCCGCAGCAGCCGGGCCGCGGCGAGCGCGACGTGTATGCGCTACAGCACAAAGATCGGTCTTATGAGACGGTCACGTCTGCGGCGGCTAGCGGCAACTCAGACCAGGCCGGGTATACTACTGATCCAACCAGCGGCAGCGAGAATAGTTCCATCGACCGTCCAATTCCGGACCGGCGACCTGCCCTCCCCATCAACGATTACGGAATCGGCTTCAGCCAGTCATCCCCCTCGGGCAGAGATGACCTGACGCTCTCGGCGCCCGCCGTTACGCCTGCCGCCAGCGTCAGCGCGGGCCCGGCCGCCATCGAGCCGGCCGCACCGGAGGGGGAGGCCGCCATGCCGTCAGTCCTCCACAAACGCAGATCCCTGCTCCGCCGGGGCAAGTCAACGGCCAGCAGCAACACGGACACCGGCAACAACAGCAAGAGGCCCAGCTGGCTGAAGCGCCTCAGCAGTCGGCGCGACAAGCAGGTCGGGGACGTCGCCGATCGGACGTAGGAAGTGGACTGTCTCTCCTTCTGTCGAGTCGACTCCTCCCTCGTATCGAGTCGACCATTCCCTCTAGTTCCCCTTCTCGCTCCCCGTCTCGTTCTTCATTCCTTTTTTCTCTCTCGTCTCGGTCTCGTCGCCGCTTTCTCCTTTTTTATCTCTTTTTCCCCGTACCCGATGTGGATACCCAGTCAAGACGGTGGCGGTGGCACAAGACTATAGAGGGGGGGGGCGGCTCGCAGCCCAATCGGCAAGCAGGTCTGTCATTGACGAGGGACGAAACGATCGAGGTCGACAAACGCGTGTGTGCACGAGCAGGTCTATAATGAAAATGGGAGGAAGCAACGGTGTCGAGACTTGTCTTGCCACGCGAGGCAGGGTGGCTCGACTGTCAGGCTTGGACTGTAATCAGGGTGAGGGGAAGGAGATGGCTATCATGCGGCCTGAGGGACGAGGAAGTGGTTGGACGCCGCTGTCAGCGCGAGCCCCGTATTAGCGAGATATGCCGTGCAGCAGACTGCCGTCGAGCAGTCATTCGAGAGGCTAGGAGACGAGAAAAGAAACATGGCCTCGAGCCGGACGGTGCGACTGTGATGCTAGCCGGCCCACCTGGATGAGTGATGTTGCTTCAGATGGGTTTATGGGGGAAAGAGATGATGGTGGCTGCGGTAGGTTTCAGGCAGCGGGACAAGGCATGGGCCGACTTGGCGGTGATAGATGTCGAGGTGTATGTACAAACTAGCCAGACAAAATCACTGGGGTCGAGCTCAAGTTCGGGCTCGGTCGGATTCAGCCGTGCTAGTCAGCCAGTCAGCCAGTCGGCTCGAATCCAGGCCAGGTCGCACCGGGACCAAGCCGCGGAGTGCCGGCCGACCGCACCGCGGGAGGGGATGCTGCGACCGGCATGCCGGCAGGTGGTGTCGTCGATCTTGGAGTCCGACCCGTACATGGGACGAGATTGGCGCCGAGAGGATTCAAGCTCGGCCGGCGAGAAGGTCGGGCGGGGAGAAGATGGGCAGCGGCAGCAGCACATTGGGGAACCAAGTATATAGGTATGCCGGCACTCGGGTCGCAATAGCACGGGGATACATGAAATACGGCCGTCGATCTTGATACCCAGGGAGCACACTCGAAAACACCACTCGATACCTCGATACCATGGGAGCCCTCAAGGTACAGGCCTCGTCCACAATGCCACAGGAATCCAGAAAGTACCGCACTCATAACCCCACGAGAACGCAAAAAGTACCGCCCTCGGTAACGATACTGCGAGGCCACAAAACGTACGGCAACCAGGCCCAATACCACGGGAACATGTGACGCGCCGGGCAGGTGTGACGCGCCCACCCGGGATTGTGGGCCGGCCAGGGCCCAGACCAAAATCTCTTCCTTCGCTCCATAGGCTGCAGAGGGAACAACAGGCTGATCGCAGGATTAGCGTGGCCTGATCAGCTCATAGTGGAGAGCAATGGGCGATCGTGCGGTCATGACGGAGGCAGATCAGGGATTCCCGCGTCAATGAGGTCATCGGCACGGGTTTAGCAGATGCGATATCAGAAGCTCCCATCGAGCATGAATAGGATGGGATCTCTCCCAGCAATATGAGCGAGAGCAGATAAAAAAAAGATCCCATCTCATGCCGATAAAGGCGCTCTGAGCGGCATGGAACCGCCGAATTACGTACGGCAATCGGTCGCCATACCACGGGAACGCAACAAGGACGGCACTCAGTCTCGATCCCACGAGAACACATCGGCGGCACTTGGTCCAGTTCCCGATCATGTAGGACGCGAGGAGGAGCGGCTCCTGGGGAGGGGGACCACCTGGAGTCGAGGAGGCGATCTGGAGATGGGCCCTGTCGACACCAGGGGCGTTCCATCGCATTATGAACGCTACAGAGTTCCTCAACTACTGCGTGAGGAGACCCCTCTACGACCGTGCGAGAGTCCTATTCGTAGGGGCAGATACCCTGAGGGGCGACGAGGTCGCCCCCTGATCCCCCTGATTACCCGTCCGTATCTCGAGGGCCAGTCTTGGGGATATTGACAAGTCCTGCGGCGATGAGAAGCTGTTTCTAACCAGTCTAGTCTGGGTATCCTAGATATATAGCTCCAGACCGGCCGATATCCAGATTCTGGACTAAACCGGCGTAAACACCTACCCACACACACCACGAGAACACAAAAGGTACGGCAAGCAGTCCCAATACCACGGGAACACAAAAATACCGCACTCGGTCTCGATACCTCGGGAGTATATGAAACACGCCGACCAGTCTGGGTGGCGCGGCCGTATACCAATACCGCATTGACACTGGATCTGCCGGCCAGCTAATCAATCAGGCCAGGCCCACGGAGCTGGGTATTTATTTATCATTGGGCGGGCCGGACCACCAGCACGCGACCGGCCCGACCGGCCTGACCGGTCCGGCGGCGGCATCGAGTGGACCAGCCCGTCACAAAAACCAAGGCTGCTCGGCGGTGAGATACGGATTCAATACGGCCCGAGCGGATCCGAACCCAACTGTACCTGGCCATGTGCACGTAAAGCCAGGTCGGCAACAAGTGATCCCAGTATCCGACAGCGACCGGTGCGCATCCAGGCCGGCGAGCCAGCCAGCCCGTGCGAGGTCTCATCACTTGGTCTTCTTCGTCTCCCCGCCCCCGCCCCCCCTCTCCTTCCCCTTCCGGCTGTCGTCCTGGTCCTCCCGCATGGCGACGATGACGTAAGCGATCAGAACCACGTTGGCCATGACGGCGGCGAGCGCGCCGGCAAAGGTGGAGTTGCCTACACGTGGGGGTGGGGGCGGGCGGCGAGGCCTGAGGTCAGAGGTTGGATTCAAAGTGAGGATACAGAATTGGGACGCGCAGTGAGAGGTCAAAGCCAAAGGCCGGCGCTGTGGCTCGAAGTAAGTGGGAATCGGAAAGGTGGAACCGGCGATCGGGGTCGGTGGTCAGGGCCGAGGGGCGGAGATCAGAGCCGGCACCTTGACCGAGAGGTCGCGGGCGCGACTCAGCCAGGCCAGAACTGTGGCTGGGGGCAAGCGAGGTGTCAAAGAGACGAGGGCCGGGACCCGAGATGAAGGGCCAGAGCGGTGGCTCGCAGAGGCCAGGGGCGAGATTCGCGGCCAAGAGGTCAAACATGGGTCTCGGAGTGAGGCCAGAGAAAGCAGTCGGACTTGGGCAGGGGTCAGAGGAGAGTCTCGAGAGACCAGAGCCGGGACTCGGGGATCAGGAGTGAGTTGGAGGGGGACTCGGAGAGGGCAGAGGCGGAACTCGGATCAGAGCCGGGACGTGGGACTGGGGGCACGGGACTCGGCAGTAGCCACTGGGCACTCGGGATCAGGAGTTGGCGGGGGGGCTCGGGGAGGTCAGAGCTTTGTCAGAGGTCAAGGGCAGGACTCGGGGTCAGGGGCTCGAGGTGGCACTCGGAGAGAGCAGAGCCGGCACTCGGAGAGAGCAGAGCCGGGACTCAGAGAGCAGAGCCAGGGCAGGGGACGAGGGCTCTGCTCTCTGGAGGTGGGACTTGGGGAAGAGGGGTCAGAGCCGTGGCCTGATTCCAATGGGCCAGGCTGGGCCGAGAGACCAGAGGTGGGACTTGGGGGGTAAGCAATGGATGGCACAGGGCCAAAGAGGGCGGGGCTGCAAATGCAAGGCCAGACTGGACAGAGTGAGGCCCAGTGACCCAGGGAGCCAGGAGCCCAGACCCAGAGATTCAGGGACCCAGGGTAGGGTACGAGGACAGAGGGTGGGGCCAGGGGGGAGGGCGAAATATCAAGGCACCAAGAGGGCGGCAGGGGGACGCAAGGGGGGCAAGGTTGGATACAGATGGGGTGAATCAAATATAAAAGGTCACGTGCCTTGGAACACAGTGTGGACAGTCGCAAAGAAGGACCCAATTGGCACGACAATCATGGCAACGGTGAAGCCAAGCAGCTTGGCAATCACGGCCCTGGCAGCACGCAAACGCACGCACGGTCAGCAGTGGGCCAAGAGGGGGGAGGGGGAGGGTAGAGGGTGAGGCTGCGGCTGCCGGTACATCTCACCCGGGGATGGCAGGTCCAATGTCGGATTTCTCATTCACCAAGTCATCGTCCCGATCAAGGATGGTCTTTTCAGTCGAGATGATGCGGCGGGTGGCCATGCTGGCTGGTTGAGAAGGGAGAGATGAGGCAGTTGTAGTGTGGTGGTGGTGGTGGCAGTTGGTAGTGGTGGTGGTGGTGGTGGTGGTGGTGGCAGTTGGTAGTGTGGTAGTGGTGTTAGTAGTGTAATGGTCGCGATCAAGGCACGGGCACCCACACACACAGGGCACGTGCAGCAGCCAGCACAGCACAGAGCAACATTGGAACAGCAGACGGCGGTGGCCCGCCCCGGTGGCCTCTCAGCAGCGGCCAGTGTATCTGGGTCAATGAACCAGGAGGGACACGTATCCAATCTGGGATAGTGCACCGGCTCTCTCGGGCGCGCTCGGACCACGCCGAGTCAGTGACAGCGGCCGCACGCACAGATCCGCTGCCGGATGCAGCAACGGTTCGCCCGTTGCATTTCCCGTTCCCGGCTTCCCATTTCCCATTTATTTCCCCTGCTCACCTTTGCCACCCAAAGTGGCTCAGTCCAGGCCGCCATTTTGATGCCTCTTGCTCACTCACTCCTTCACTCACTCACTCCTTCACCCACTCACTCCTTCACTCACTCACTCCTTCACTCATTCACTCACTCACTGGCCTCCCCTCCCTGGCTGCCCCACCCCGGCCTGCGCCTCCCCAGCCCCTCGCGCCCACAGATAGGCTTTGCGGCTCACGTGACAGCGTGTCTCTGGATCTGAGCGCGCCGCCGCCCCGCGTTCCTGGCATTTTTTCATTTTTCATTTTTTATTTTTTTCATTTTTCATTTTTTCGGTTTTCATTTCGTTTTGCTTGCTCGGACTTTTCTTTTTTATTTTCCCCATTTATTCAATCCGCCGTCCCCTTTTCCTTTTACCTTTCGTCGGCCGATCCATCCCATCTCTCCACAACCAGAAAAGCCCTTGTTTAAAATACTCCCTGGCCTGTTGACTCGTGCACGCGGCTTGGCCACCTAATAGCCCGGTAGGCAAGCTGTTGCGGTGGCTGCATGCACGGCCTCGCGCCCCCATTGTTCTCGTCCCCAATCAGCCCACCACCCACCGCCACGCACCGACCTGCCTTGTCCACCTCTGCCTGTCCGTGACCACGACGCGCCGGCCTGCTCTATAACGGCCGCGCCTGCGCCGGCTCTTTTCCTTTTTACCTGGCGGTTTTTTCTTTTTTTTGTTTCTCACTTTGATCCCATTTCCCAAGCTGATTTTCGAGTTCTGAAATCCGCGGTTTAATTCCGGTTTAGATTTCCTGGCTCGGCCCCATTATAGAACAATACCTATTCAGGCAGCAGAAAACAACCACGACAATGGCGCCCAGCACCAGCATCGGCACGCTCTCACGCGCCAGCCTGGGCTCGGGACCGCGCAAATACTCATCTCACGGCATCTACACGTTCGACTCGGACCTGGACTCGGACGACGACCACTCACCCCTGCCGACCACCACAACCATCCCATGCTCGCCACATATCACGCAACCGACGCAGGTGCTCACCGTCCCCGGCCTCGGCCACGCTACCAACCCCATCCGCTCCGTCCGGCCCACCAACCCGGACCTCACCCAGCCGACCCGTATCCGGGCCCGGCCAGGCCTCAGCCCCCAGCCCACCCGCGATACCCTGGCCGACATAGCCGCCCTCTTCTCCTCGGACCCTGTAATCAGTGACGCAGACGAGTTGGGAATTAGAGCAAAGCCGGCGGCAGCCACCACCACGTCTACCGCCGCTGCCAGAGCGGCCGCAGCCACCACGATTCCGGCCCCCAGAGAGGCGGCACCGGCCCGAAACTGCACGTTTAGATCCCGGCTGGCCCCTGCCGGAACCTCGTTCCGCCCCCCCCGGACCATGCAGGGACCAGCCCAGGACCCGATCGAGGTCTCGTCCGACTCGGACTCGGCCGGCCAGCCGGCTGATATCCACCGGACCACCTTCAGCCGGACCCACTTTAGCAAGGCCATGGAGACGTACAAGTACTCGACCGGGCCGGCCCAGCCGGCCCAGCCGGACCGGACTGCAACTGGCCAGGCCAAGCCCAAGCTGGACGTGTTTGGCCTGGCCAGTTGCGGCCACAGTGGCACCAGCCGCGGCAGCAGCAGCACTGCCAAGCCCAGTTTGGGCGCCGACCCGAGGGCCAAGTCCAAGCCGAAAGCTGGCAAGAAGCTGGACAAGAAGCAAGATAAGAAGCTGGACAAGAAGTTGGACAAGAAGCTGGACAAGCTGGACAAGACCGACAAGACGTCAGAGAAAAAGTCGGACAAGCTGGACAGGCGCAACGTGGATGACCCCGAGCCGGCCCCCCCGAGGAGGCGTCGCCTCGTACAAGGCCGTCGGCCGGACCGCGACGACGACTCGGACACCTTGTCCGTCACGTCCGGCCGCGGAGCCCGGCACGGCCGCAACCGCGGCGACGGCGGTACCCGGAAGCGGTCCCCGTCGGTGACCCCGCCCCGCGAGTCTGAAGAGCGGCCGGTCAAGACCCGGCGGCTCCAGCGAGGCCTGCCCCCGCGGAGCTCCCCGGTCTCATCCCAGTGCCCCAACCGTGGCGGCGCCGCCATCATCAACCTCGACAGCAGCAGCTCGGGCGACCGCACCAGGGCCGCGGCCGCCCCCCCCACTGCGAAGCCCATCATCATCAGCGATGATGATGACGACGATGACGATACTGATGATGATGCCAACGACGCGGCCGCTGATGATGATGCCAACAACGCGGCCGCCAATGACGATGAGCAGGACTCGTACGACAACCCCTCGTACAACGACGAGCTCCAGTCCGACGACGACACCGAGGGAACCCTCCTCAGGTGCCTCAACAACAGCCCCCTCGACGACCTCGCCGCCATTGCCAAGCGCGACAAGGCCGACGTCCACGTCTTCATCGGCAAGCGCCCCTTTGGCTCCCTCAAGGATGCCCGCCGCGTGGTCAACAAGCTCAAGGACGGGTCGCGCAAGTCGTCGCGCGTCCAGCTCGGGGACGCCATCGTCGACGCCGTCCTCGAGTTCATCGAGGCCACCACCGCCATTGAGCATGTCATCGCCGACTGCGAGGCCAAGGCCCGCATCGTCAAGAGGGAGATCGACAGCTGGGACATGGGCATGTTCGGAGAGGGTCGCTGCCAGCACCCGGTCACGCCGCCCAGCGACAACAGCCCGACCAAGAACGGGTCGGCCAAGAACGACTCGGCCAAGAACGACTCGGCCAATGACACGGCCAATGACACCAACAAGGACTCCGTGGCACAAGACCCCTCGGCCAACAACAGCAAAAACACGTCGGCCAACCGGCTCACCAACAAGAACCCCCCGGCCGGGCTCGTCAGCCCCCCCATCGCGCAACAGCCCGCCCTCATAGACGCCAGCTGCCAGATGAAGCCGTTCCAGCTGTTCGGCCTCAACTGGATGCAGCTGTGCTACAAGAACAAGTTCGGATGCATCCTGGCCGACGAGATGGGCCTCGGCAAGACCTGCCAGGTCATCTCCTTCGCCTGCCACCTGGCCGAGATCGGCAAGGCCATGCAGCAGGACGAGGACGGCGCCCGGGCCCGGCTGCCCTGGCCCAACCTCATCGTCGTGCCGCCGTCGACGTACGCCAACTGGCTCGCCGAGTTCGCCAAGTTCGGCCCGGGCCTGGCCGTGATCGGATACCAGGGCACCCAGGCCCAGCGCATCGCCATCGCCGACGACATCCTCGAGGACCGGCACCGCCACCACGTCGTGCTGACCACGTACTCGCAGCTCAACTCGGACGCCGACCACGACTTTGTGCGCTCGCTGCGGCCCAACATGGCCGTTTTCGACGAGGGCCACAAGATGAAAAACCCCAACACCAAGGTGTACCGCGACCTGATGCGCATCCCGGCCCGGTGGCGCATGCTGCTGACCGGCACGCCGGTCCAGAACAACCTGCTCGAGATGATCTCGCTGCTGCGGTTCATCAACCCGACCATGTTTGGCGGCGTCGTGCTGGAGCACATCACGTCCGTCTTCAGCTCCAAGGTGTCGGTCCGCGACATTACCAACAGCGCGTTCCTGTACCGCGAGCGCATCCGGCGCGCCCGCACCATCCTCGAGCCCTTTATCCTCCAGCGCCGCAAGCACCAGGTGGTCGCCGACATGCCGCCGAAGCGCCGCACGGTCGTGCACTGCGACCTGACGGCCACGCAGCGGCCCATCTACGACGAGTACGCGGCCGCGTTCGCGGCCGACCGCGGCGCGCGCCGGCCCGCCAAGCCGGCGGCCGGCCGCGGCAACGACCAGAACAACGTGTGGATGCAGCTGCGCAAGGCCGCGCTGCACCCGCTCCTGTTCCGCCGCTTCTTCGACAACGCCAAGGTCGACCGGATCGCCGGCCTGCTGATGAAGCACGTGCCGCAGGAGGATCTGCAGCAGCCGAACCTCCACCACCTGGCGACCGAGCTTGGCAACGGGTCCGACTTTGAGCTGCACCTGTGGTGCCGCGACTACCCGCACCTCCTGGCCGAGTACGACGTCGACCCGTCCGCGCTGATGGACAGCGGCAAGGTGGTCAAGCTGCTCGAGCTCGTCGACGGCTACCGCCGGACCGGCGACCGGGTCCTGGTCTTCAGCCGGTGGGCCCGCGTGATTGAGATCCTGGACGAGGTGCTGTTCAGCCGCGGCGTGGCGCTGTGCAAGCTGTCGGGCGAGACCAGCGTGGCCGACCGTCAGGCGATCATCAACAAGTTCAACGGCGACCCGGAGATCCCCGTCTTTCTGCTCACCACCGCGGCCGGCGGCACCGGCATCAACCTGACGGCCGCCAACAAGGTCATCATCTTCGACCAGTCCGACAATCCGCAGGACGACATCCAGGCCGAGAACCGGGCCCACCGGCTCGGCCAGACCCGCGAGGTCGAGGTGATCCGCCTGATCGGCCGCAACACCGTGGAGGAGCTGATCTTCCAGGCGTGCGAGAAGAAGATTGAGCTCGCGAACCGGGTCACCGGCGCCGACGACGACGACGGCGGCGACGGCGCCGCCGTCAGCGCCGCCGCCGGTCGCAACCTCGAGGCCGAGGTCAAGGCCATGATGACCCAGCAGCTCACGCCGCCCTGAGGACGGGCCGCCATTCCTCCCCGTCTTTGCTTGTACTGAGTCCGTTCGGGGTGCGGGGGGGGGAGGAGGCGGCGGCGCCGGAGGATAAGGCATGGAGACGAAATGCATATAAACAGGCGTACAAAAAAAAGAGAGTGCGCGACGCGGACCGGATATTGAGCGGTCGTCACGAGTCGGGGTAGGAGGTGTTTGAAAAGGCCGGCTTCAGAACAGGCGCCATAGCGAGGAATTCATTCTGTTATTCACGTCTTGTTTTCCCACTCTAGAGACCCCGCGCTGCCGCTCAGCCGCTATGACAGACGAGGCAGGAAGACGGCGGTGGCAGGCGAGGAGATAGGGCCGCCGGCCTGGTGGCGGTTGGCCCGTAGCAACGGATCGTTGCTCAGCCGAGTTGATCGAGGAATCGACTCGGCCGGCCTGCCCGAGCGGCAGAATCAAATCCGGCCGGCCGGACCGTTGGCTTGTATATCAGCGGTCACGTCTCTCTCCCGAGTGTTGGGTGTGGTAGTTTTCTTTCTTGGGCGCCATGTCTCGGGTGTCGGCCGGCCGGTAGGCTGTCACGGCCGCTCTCGGTCGGCCTCGCGGCGGCCGCCGGAGCACGGCCATACTTGAATGCAATTTAATTACCAGGTACCGGCGCGGCCCCGCGGTCCGACCGAGACACGTCACGCACCAATATGCTGCGATTCCCGGTCGTCGCGGCCCACCGGACTGCCGAGGTGGGCACGTCCTGATCCAGCCTAGTCTCAGGCGCGTGCACGCGCGACCTCAGACCATAATCATCGTGCCTCCCTGACTTGCACGGTCGCAGCTAGCTCGGGCGCTCCTGGCCAGATTCGAGGATTGCAGGCTGGCCTGCTGGGCTTTGATTTGATTTGATTTGATTCTATTTAACGTGACCGGCGACTGGCGAAACCAGCCACCACCTCCCGAAGGGTATGTCAAGTGGGGGGCAGAGCCTACGTACTAAATACGAGTCCTCCTCCGAACTCTGCGCGCGAGGGAAACCGACGCACAGACCCAAAAGCGGACCAGAAACGGGATAGAGAAAACGAGAGAAAAAGAATCAAAGATACACTGAGGCTAGGGACCAGCGGGTCTTCCCAGCTGTCAAGGGGCTTCCAGAGATCGTCCTTGCGCGACTGTTCATAGGCTGTCCGGCGTGAGAACCCCGTCCACCTGAAGGCTGAAGAGAAGAAGCCAGATCTGATCGCCTGTCGAAAAACATCGAGTCCGTGAGGGGACCAGAGGCAGTGTTGAAGGCGTTCGTGTAGAGTCCACTGCTGTGGGAGCTGGCGTAGCAGGGGTACCTTTCGTCTGGCGGTCCGGCAGACCAAGAAGTGCTCTCTATCTTTAATGCGGCCACACCGGCATTCCCGGATCGAAGAGGCTATCGCCAGTCCATCGGCGTTACTTCAACGTCTGGCGTCCATATACCAACTCGCCCCGTAACGGGCGCAGCTGCCCCTACCATGCCCAAGGGCAAGGGCAAGTCCCCGAACCGCAAGTCCCCGAACCCTGAGGGCTGGATCACGGTCGGCCCCGCCTACTCTCCTTCCGGACCTCCAGTCAAACCGAAGGAGCACTATAACGGCCCAATCGTCGCACGGAAGACGGACCCTTCGAAGGAAGAACTCCGGATCTTCCTACGCGGGGAGAAGAAGAAGTCCGCGTTCGTCATCCGGACAGACCTCATCAAGGAACTCAAACTCGACGACAC
>JAOYNC020031400.1:0-13631 GCA_025802115.2 Bertia moriformis
GGGTCTTGGCGTGAGGGGGTGCCAGGTGGTGACTCCTGGCTGGTGGGAATCCCTGGTGCTTCACCAGGGGAGCCACACCTGTCCGATCTGGCAGGCTTGGCTGGCCAGACAGACAGCTGGTAGCAGATCGGATCAGACAGACAGCTGGTAGCAAATCAGATGGCACCCAAGTCGCTCTCGCTCGCGCCGGCAGGTTCCGAGGCCGGATTAGGCTCTCGCGGCAGGTTGTATATGCGTACATGATAGAGGGGGCCACGACCTGCAGAGCGCCGCGTGCCATCCAGTCACGACTGGCTCTTTCTTGGTAGCAGAGGGGCGGCGGTGGCAGGGGATCGCCGGTAGAGGATCGGCAACAGGGCCGGTTGCGGGAGGGGAGGTGGGGGGGGGACCGGTGTGGCGGGGGGGGCAGGAGTCGCTGAGCCAGGGAGCTGAGCCAGTGGGGGCGGCAGCAGGACGGCGGCGGCGGGACTTGTCCTCGGCCGGTCCATTGGTACACCCCATGGCCGGGGCAGCAAATGCAAGACGGCAGAGCAGAAAAAAAGATCAGGCACCCTTGGACTGGTTAGGGAATAAAATAATTAAATGAGCGGGCGATGGCCAGAAACGGAATCAAGCCACCAAAACATCAATCAGATAGATCGTCAATGCTGCAGACCCGCAGCAGCATCCCTGGCAAAGTCAGCCACATACGAAATGAAAATAGCCGGCTAAAAAACATCAGCGCCTCTATCGCTTTCTCTAATGATGGATAGAGGCAGGCTAGGATGGCGAAATGCAGACTTGCAAAAGCCCATGAATCAAGAGAAGAAATTTGAAAATGGCAAAAAATAATTATCACCGTACCCAACGCGGGACTCGAACCCGCAGCCTTAAGATTAGAAGTCTTACGCGCTACCATTGCGCCAGCTGGGCCTAGATCCACGCTTCGGCAGAGTCAGGACGTAAGACGGCCTATGAGTCATTCTCTTTGCGCATTCGGATGTAAATATATTTAGCAGAGCACACTGCCTGCCCATTTCATCATTCAAAGTGCCAACCAGGTGCTTCCTGCCTGCCGATTTGATCATTTCAATTTTTAAATTCAGCTCGTGGCAACTGTCGAGAATGCTCGAGCCGATGCGAGGGGGTTGGCTTTCAGATGCCCCCAATCCCCATTTTGAACCCGCAACTGGATCTGCTTAGTTTCGGATGTGGCTCTCCTCGACATGACTGGAAAAGCCGGCCCAAAATCAAAGTGAATAACAGGAAAACCGACCGCTATAGTCGCAGACTAACTCTCTTCGCGTCCGCCTTATTACCACTACCTCCAAGTCTGCCGCTTAATTGCCGTCGAGTCTGCTTGATCAGGCTCGAGTCTGCTGCTCAGTTACCCGCCAGTCCGCTTGACTGGCCTCGAGTCTGCTCAGCGATTATTATCCTCGCCAGTCTGCTCAAGTACCGGCTCGAGTCTGCGAGTATGCTTATTTACCCGCAAGACCGACCTTGAATTCTCTATTTCTCTCCCTCTTTATTCGAGCGCAGATCAACCGACTCAATCAGGCCCTGTCTACCTTGGAAGGCCCAACAACGATCATCCTTGGCCACACCATCCCCCGAGCTCTTCTTGCTTCTCCCCATTCTATCTACCTGCCTGTGCTGGCCGTGGTCTCTGTCCGCCTCTATACACAAGCCCCGTGTCCCTTGACAAATCTTTTCTCTTCCCTGCCTTCTTCTACTGGCCTGTGCCTCATCCTCTTCTGTAGACCCCACCCCTTCTACCAGTCTGTACTCTCCTTACTTCCCCCCTTATCTATACGCAAGTCCCTTGCCTCTCCCTCAGCCCTAGGCGAGAGACGACTTGTGGGTCATGGCCATCATCATAGCCTTTCCCACTCGGAAATAGGCAGTCAAGCGTCAGAACGACAAAAGAGAATTGACCCTGAACCCCGTATTCGTTGCTCGTTCCCGCTCCCTCATGCAGTCAGTCAACCAGCCGACCGGCGCGCCAGGCTCCCAAAACAAAACATGCACGAATCGCCAAGAAAAAAAAAGAAAAAAAGAAAAAAGAGAATTCAGTCCAGTCAGGCCCCAGAGCCCTTCTGCCCATTTCTTCTTCCTATTCTCCCATTCTCATCCTTCTCCCTCTTCTTGTGTTCTCTGAGTCGAGCGGACGGGTGGACGGGTGGGCGAGGGGGCAGGAAATGGTCGGATCGACGGGCGCCTACTTGCCGCCCACGCTGGCAGCAGCACCCCCACCGCCCATGATGGCCGGCAGCCTGCGCCAGCCCTGCTGGTCCGGCATCTTGAGCTTGCCAAAGCTCTCATCCACGTCGAGGATGAGCTTGAGCGCGTTGCGGCTGCGGATGTGGGGGCTCTGCTCGGCGCTGAGGCCCAGCTGGTGGGCCGCGCTTCCTATCGCGCCCGCGACCGGGCCGTCCTCGTGGTGCCCGCCGGCGGCGCGGTCATGCAGGGGGAACAGCCCCTGCAGCAGCTCGTACGCGGCCAGGGTGAAGCCGAACTGGGGCGACGACCGGACGATCCGGGCTGGCCCGCCCTTGAAGAAGGCCCGGAACCCCTCCTCCTTCATGATGGTGGCGGCGGCGTGGCGGACGCCGGTGTAGCTGCTCTCGCCCTTACGGGCCTCGACCTGCAGCCGGGTTTTGATCACGTCGCACGGGGTCGTGAGGTAGGCGGCCGGCATGCCGGCAATGGCGCCGGCGGTCAGCAGCTGCAGCACGTTCAGCTTCTTGGTCGGCGACTCTCCGAATAGGCCTGACTTGAGGTTGCTGTACGTCGGGAAGTAGATGGCCGAGAAGGGGACGTCTCGCAGGAGGCAGGCAGAGGCACCCTTGTAAAGTCCTCTGAGCCCCAGGTTCTTGACGATCCACATGGCCGATCGCTTGGGTGCCGCGGCCACCGCGGCCTCCTCGGTGGCGCTCTTGGCCGCCTCTCCCTGGATCTGCAGCCTGATCTTGACGATCTCGAGGGGGTTCGTAAAGACCTAGGCCGGCACGATGGGTTGTCAGAGGCAGACTGCCAAGAGGAGCAGCGACCAAGGATGGCCGCTACGATAATAACGCCGAAAACAACGCAAACAGCGGTAACCGCGGTAGCAACAGAGACACTAACGACAACCACAGCAACAAAGACAATACGAAACAATACTCACCACCTGACAGCCACCCGCCGTTCCTCCCGCGATCACCTCGTGTCCCCACCAGATATGGCCTGTCTGCTTGTCGGTAAAGTGGCCGCGGACGAGGTCATTGACGGTGAGCTTGATGGCCTTCTCGGGGGCGACCCCGACCAGCTGCGGGACGATGCCCGAGTATAGGCCGCGGAAGCCCTCGTTGCGGAGCACCTTTTGGAAGCAGTCGATCGAGGTCTTGTACAGCCGCTCGCCCGGCCGGGCCCCGCGCTGGTTCTGCATCCGGGTCTTGACGAGGTCGATCGGGTACACCACAAAGGCGCCGAACGCGCCCGCGAGGCTGCCGAGCAGAAAGTGGTGGACCGACTCGAGAACCGACTGCATGATGCGGCGGCCGCTGCCGGACCGGGCTCCGTCGTCGTCGTGGTCGCCCCGGGTGTACCGGTTGCCGCCCCGGTTCCGCCACGACGGGTCCAGGACCTTGGCAAAGTCGCCGAGGCCCAGCCGGCCCGACGGCTCGTCCAGGCTGGCAAAGTGGAACAGGATGTCGGCCTCCAGCGGCGTGAACGGGGTGAACCGGGTGATGCTCGAGGCGGCGGTCGAGAAGTCTGCGCGGGTGATGCGGCCGTCGCCACTCTTGGCGCAGGCCCGGCGGATGATGAGCTCGGCCAGGTCCATCTCCTTGATGATGTGGTGGAAGGCCCGCACGTTGGCATACGATATCCGACTGCCGGCCGTCGTGCTGCAGAGGGTGTGGAGGTTGTCGAGCACGTGGTCCGAGAGTTTATGCCGGGCCGTCTCGAGAATGATGCGGCCAAACTCCTCGCCGCTGATGAAGCCGTCGCCGTCCGTGTCGAACCGCTGGAAGGCCTGCCGGATCCGCTCGCCCTGCAGACCGCGCAGCATCTGCGAGAACTGGCCGTAGTCCATGGGGTGGCGCTTCTTCTTGGCGCCCCCCCCGCCCCCGGTATACAGCTTGGCCCACTCGCACTCCCAGTCGAATGGGATGGTGTCAGGGCCCTTGTTGAGCTCATATAGCCGCCGGACGTGGTCGTACTTGACCAGGCCGGCGCCCTCTACGTCGAACAGGCGGAAGGCGATCCGGTAGCCGGCGTCGGACTGGGAGAGCAGGTGCTCAAAGGCACCCCAGTCGGCGAGGGTCAGCCGGCCATTGCCCCGCTGGTCGGCGATGGTGAAGAGGATGCCGTACTGCTCCCTCTTGATCTTGTGCTGTGGTTATGATAGGCGAGGGGTCGTAGGTGGAGCCGAGTCAGAACCAGGGACGAGAGCGGTAGGGCGGCGACGATAGTGGTAAGGTGGGGACGAGAGCGGTAGGCTGGGGGGCGAGAGCGGTAGGCGACGAGGGGGTAGGGCACGAGAGGGCGGGGTAGGGATGGTACTATGCTCACGTAGTCCTTGCCTGCCGGCGCGATCGCCGCCAGGAACTCGGCCGGGCCCATGTACAGTTCCCCGGTGCCGGCGTCCCGCGCGGCATGTTGCAGGAAGTGGGCCTTGGTCAAGGCCGGCAGGTGGGCCGTCTCCTCGGGCCCCCCGCCCAGGATGGTCTCCTTGACCACCGCGGCCATGGTGGTCGACGGCGCGGGCTGCGCCGCCATGTTGAGCTTGAACGAAAAGGAAAATCGCGGTCGACTGGGAAAAATGTCAGCTATATCTGGCTGCTGGCCTGGCGTGGTCGAGGGAGGCGCGCGGAATGCGGCATGGCAATAAACTCACGAGGGGAGGATGTTGGGCGCGTTGGAGATTTTCTCCCTTTTTTTTTTTTTTTGGCAAAGGATCTTTTGTTTTGGCGGGATCGGAGGGCGCGGCGGGCAGGGTCCGTGCGCCGGTCACGTGCGTCCGCTCGCTGGTGCCGTGCGTCCGCTTGCCTGTTACTAACTAGCCAGCGCGGCCATGATAGACGTCGGCCGTGGGCGTGCTGCGGGCATGATCTCGGGCGCCGATCCTCCGTCCGGCATAGCATTTGGCATATTTTTTTAAAATGATGCAGATTGGCCATCAAGTCTCTCTGATCAGCCAAGGAATATGATTCTCGAGATATATGATTCTCGAGATCCAGAGCAATATGGGGGTACATGTTCTATCAAACACCGTCTACGGCGGTTTCGAGCTGCATCATTGCCAGAGTATAGACGTATAGGGTACGGTCCCCAATGGCGAGGTCGCTGCCGTGTCGATGGTCTGTTGGGCATGATCTACCTAGCATGATAGTCCGTGTGCTCGCCAATCAAGATTGAGAACTTGGCCCTCTGCTGGCCGATAAGTAAGGCCGACTGCTCGGAGCAGCGGCAGAGGCAGAGGCAGAGGGTCGGAAGGAGGAGGATCTCATGTACACTCTCCCCATTGTCTGCTTTCCCATTGCTCCCCCCTTACTCCTCCTGTGGCGATACAGACCATAATATTGCCAGCTTGCTGTATGTACAATTGCTGGCCCAGCCTTTATCCCCAGATTGCCATGTTTGCGCTTGGCCTCGAATGTGTCAAGGACGCGCAAGGTATGGCCCGACGTCAGCATGCCGTCGACACATACGGTCAAGACCTTGGTTCCTCGATGAGGGATACTGTCGCGCCCCGAAATGCAGGCCGGGGCATCCCGGCCCCAACCGGGATCAGCAGGATGCGGCCCCGTGCAGACCTGACGCCACGGATGGAGCAGGCGATCGCTATTTTGGCCAGACTCGGGACAATCCCTCGGGATGACGTCCCAATGACCTCACAAATGACGTCTGCAATGACGTTGGGCTCGCCACGAGCAGTGTATATAGGATCGGGCGATCCCCTCATTTGTAAATAGGCAGAGACAAGTCAATTTCACACCTACTCAGTGGTTGAAGCCCCAGAGACGCCGTCTCCAGCGTCACAGATACTAGACGGTTGCTGGCAGGCCTCGTTCATTTCCCAAGTCCCACGATCCCTCGGCTTTCCCACATGTGTGTTGAAAGGGAGGACATGTCAGATGTCAGCACAGTGGACTTTTCCGTGGCTGCCCAGGACCTGAGGAGTATGCCCGCGGCAGTGGTGCCGCTACGAATAGCCCGCCTCCTCATCTGCAAATGCTAGATACAAGACGTGGCCTATCTTATCATTACAATCATCCGTAATACTGCCCATCATCGGTTCTGACATCTTGGTTGAGCCATATGTTATTCTTTTCTCTGTCTGTCGTGGCCTCGTCGGCATCGGTATGGGCCATAGCTTGGCCGGCCAGTAAACCGGCAGCTCCGACGTGCTTGCTCTTGAGATTCCAATCCGCCACGCGCCCCGCGTGCCGAGACCATCGCCGCCGTGCCGGCAGGTCCTGCCAGCCACTGTCTCCGTGTTGTTCTCTTGCTCCGTCACCTGAGCGAAGAAATCAAAAATACGTGCCGACACCCTCCCGTGTCCCTTCTATCCCCCTAGGAAGCGGTGGGCCGGGGACCCGTCCGACCCTGACTGGGCAGCGCGGCCAGGAGCGGCCGGAACGGGTCAAACTCCGCCAGTCGCCGCTTTGCCGCTTCGCCGCTTCGCCTCGTCGCATGCCCATATTTTCGCAACGCTAGTCTGGACTAACGGATGCGCGAGAACAGGGGAATCGCTCTCGGGTTATCTGGGGCCACCATGCCAAATGACCCGAAGCGTCAAGTAACGCGGCAGCGTCATCTTGCACCCGAATTAACTCGATGCCGTAATAGGCCAATCATGTGGCTGGCTGGCCCGATCCCCGTGCGCCAAGTGCCCCCCCTGGCCCTGAATATGCCCCTGTATATACAAGGTCTGGCCGTGGCCGGGGTGGTGGCTGAGCAGAATTCGGCCTGCATCAGGTCCACGAATGCCGGAATGCCAGAGAGCAGGTATATGCCTTTCCCTTGCGCCATCCTCTCTCCTCGCGGGACGCGGTGTCTTTGATATGCTTGGATACTAGTTGAAAAAGATAAGTGATCATCAGGCTGGGCCGTACTCGCAGTAAAGATTTCCCCACGAATCAATGTCCGGTTCTGATGTCTATAATGTGGATTTATCTAGACAGATGCGTCCAGCTTGCTAGCAGAACATGTAATAAATGACGTTGGTATATCATCGCTCCCGGCCGAGAAGGCCCGGCCCCGCGCCCCCGAGGTGCCAACACATATGAGGAGCCCTGACGTCGGTCCAGTCCAGATGCGGCCATTTCCTCCCCCTCTCTGCTACACAAGTGTCGGCTGACGGGACATGTGCCACGGCTCGGCCCGGCTGGCTGGGCATCAGCAATGATTCGATCGGCCGGGCTATCTGCCACCTATACTGACCTAGAGGCGCCGGATCATTCCCATCTTGTGCATCGGCCGCGCCTTCGGTTAAGATGAGCAGCCCTCATTTTAGACTCCGGGCTTCAGAATTTAGCATTTAAACTGTCAAATCGGCAGTCCCACTCAGCCTCAGCCTCCTGTCGTTCCGTGCCAGGAGTCAGGAGTGCTGGGGAATCCCCAGGAACAGCCCCCGTGCCGGGATCCCCCTGCGACTCACCGCCAGGTCCCAGCTTCCATCGGCAAGGGGACTGAAACCCCCTCCGCCAGACGGTCGGCGCTGAGCCCGGACTTGGCTCCGGCAGGCTTTCTGTCTGTCCCTCCATCCCCCACGTCGTACACTGCTCCTCCGCCCTGAGATGCGAAACGTGCCACCTGCGGCTGAGCATTAATTCAAGCCTGGTGTACCAGCGTCGGCACCGCCGGAAGGCACCGGCGGCTGCGCCCGAGCCCCATCACGCCAGTCACGGCTATTTTTAGCCCTGTCGCCTCGGCCCTCTTCCCAAGCTAATTTGCTCGCTGCCTAGCCGAGACGGGAGAGCTGTCCGCGCAAACCACTGGGGGCCAACCCCTGAGCTGAACCGTTGAACCGCTGCTTTGTTTTTTTCTCGCTTCCCCGTAGTCGTCCACAGTCCCCATCGCACTGCTATCCCATCACTTTGAAATTGATTGTCAACCAGCCAGCCAGCCAGCCCCGGCCAGTGTGAGACGAAACATGGCCAGTGCCATCGCCCTCGCCGCGCCCGCCGAGTCTCGGCCGGCCCCCGACCACCGGCCCGTCTCGAGCCTCGGGACCCACGAGCAGAGCGCGACGCCGCCGCCGCCCTCGTACCAGGTCTCGCCGCCGCCCCCGTCGCATCCGCAGCCGGCCCGGCCGCTGCCTGCGGCGCAGATGCTCCACGACCCATCCGAGGAGAAGATTGTCGTGGTCCGGTCTCCCTCGCCCCCTCCTCCCCCCGCCGCCGCCAGAGTGGGAGCCGGAGTCGGAGCCGGAGTCGGAGCCGGACCCCGACCTGTCAGCGCGGTCGAGCTGTCGGCCGAGCCGCCATCGCGGCCGCCCCCGGCCAGGGAGAATGACAAGTACCAGATCACGCCGCTGCCGTCGGAGCTCCCCGATCCCATGCACCTCGCATCGTCCGCGCCGCCGAACCAGGACAGCGCGGTGGAGCTCGCCATCCGGCCGGACTGCAGCCCGGGCGCGACGCGTCCCGGGTCGGCGCCGCCGCCGCCGACCCACGTCCACACCGTTACCCCGCTGCATCTGCTGCACGACCAGCCCGACGTGGTGGACTGCCCGTTCTGCCGACGGAGGGCCGAGACGCGGGTGCGCAAGTACGCGTCACCGACGACGCAGTAAGCCGTGTTACCTTGATCCTGCTGCTGCCCCACCCTGGGCTGCGGTCTTCATTGAAGGTGTATATCATATGCTGACCCTGCTTTATCTAGCATGATCGCCACCGCCCTGTGCCTGGGTACCCTCTTCGGTGTCGCGGCCCCGTACCTGGGCAAGTGGGCCTACACACTCGACCACCACTGCACCAACTGCGATAGGGTCGTGGCCCAGCGGTTGTTCCGCAGGGCGGACAATGTCGTGTTTGGGACGCCGGACAATCTTAGGGAGGTGTCGCGGTACCCGGCTGCCGAGGCCAAGGCCCCCCAAGCGTCGCCGCCTCCGCCGTGTGGACGTGGTGGCTGATCGCCGCACGCACACGCACACCCACACCCACACATACACATACGCACATACACACACGCACGCACACATACCTGCCCGAGTACGGCAAGTTATTTTCTGGAGGTCCCTGGGGAGGTGTCACGCGCCGAGTCGACTGTTCTCATGTTTGCTATATGTGGCATATGTATTCTTGTTTTGATCTATTGATGTAGCTGGACGGGGATATACATATGCAGCAGGAGGGTTGGCCGGAGAGCTGGGGTCATGCAGGCCAGCGTGCGCCGGTAGAGGCGCGATTACTGGCTCGGTGAGGGGGCTGCTGCTGCTGGGGGCAGGACGTGCACACGATGAGCTGGCTGCCTTTCCTCGAAGCGGTGGAGGTAGAATATGAAAATCTCGAAGCTCGATTGTATGGATAAGAATTCCCTCCCTCGATAGCAATGTCGAACCTTGTTCGATGGCCCTCCCAATTCCCTCGATGGTGACGTCACCTTGTTCGATGGCTCCCTCAATGGTACTAGGTCCGGTCCCGGCCGCTGCCGGATGACGACTGCGCATGATCCAACTATCCCTTGCTGGTCCTCGACTCGGCCTTGTTTATCCGCGGCCGAGAGATATATGGCCGCAGACTCGCTTCTCATATCGCACCTTGTCTCCAGGTCTATTTCGGGCGACCCCGTTTGTCGCCCTCAGGCTCGGCCTTGTTTATCCGCGGTCGACGGCATATATGCCGGCCCAGTCTCGGTTCTCATCTCCGTCTTCGTCTCCGTCTCCGTCTCCGGGGTACTCTTCCGCAGCGACCCGCTCGTCACCCCCCGGCGCTTCACCTCGGCATTACCCCACAAAGAAAACCCCGCCTTCTCCGGGGCTCTTGGCTGTTTCGCCGCCGCCGCCGCCACTGCCCCCGCCACCCCGTGGTTGGTCTTCTTCGACTCGGCCTTGTTTATCCCTCGTCTAGCCCGGCCACCCCCACCATTTCCGGGAATATTTCCGTCGCCGCCGGCTCTACCGGCCTGTTTTGGGAATTCTGCCACTCGGCCTTGCCTTGATTCCGCCATTTCTCCTCTCCGCTCCTCTCCGTTCATCCCTTCCGGTCGAACGGATAGATATCATAAGCAGCAGGTGGCAGCAGCATAGTACAGTGCAGTAGGCGGCGCCAACAGACCGAGGGCCGTAAAGACAGCCAAGGAGGAGCCATTTAACTCTTGACATGACCACATGTGTCGCATCTGCCCTGCCACCGGATCGATCCGCGTCTGACATGGCCGTTGAGCGGCACCATCGCATGCGGCGAGAATGAGCCAGATCGGTGGGCCAGGCGTGCCCCGGCCCCTACCACTGCCCCCGCTCCTCCGCCCCTGCCCCTGCCCCCGCCCCTCCCCCTGGCCATGCCCCTCCCAAAAATGGCCAACTCTGACTGCGGATTGTATCAGCGTCCGTAGCTATCCCGACCAGAGACCTCACAGATCTCATCTCCTAGAGACGCCGGTTGCGCCCTGGCCGGCCTGGCCATCACGACCCCGGCAATCATGCGCCCTCAACCCAGACGTATAAATGTCCATGCCCATCATAGTCAACGGTGCTGGACCCCCCCGCATCCCGCAAGAGCCTCGCGCTGCATGTCATGAAATTACCCCGTCGCACCCCGGCCGGCCCGACCATACCGCCAGCAACAATGTATCCGGCCTGCCCCCACGGATCAAGGGGTAGTCATATAATCATGGCTGCCCATACCCACATGGCCTTGGTGTCTGTCCGCCGAGCCGCCATGGCATGGTGAAGATAACACCAGCAATGATCCATAAATGAGCTCATAAGTAGCAGCGCCTGCCTCCGGCATGCCCTGCATAGCCAAACTCGGCCGATAAGAAAACTATGTCAACAAGAACCCTCGACTCGCCGACCGAGGCCCGTCTTCCTCTCTGTGCATCTCTATCGCTCTGCTCGGCTGCCCTCCCGCAGCCAATACTGTACAGCAATACCCGTCTACTCATCCGTCCTGAACTCCCGCACCCAGCCGCCCTCATGAACTCGTGCCCTGTCCTGTCCTGCCCAGCCCAGCCCGCCCTATTCTATACTTATACCCCGGCCTACTCCGGTCCACTCTGACCTTGGTCATACATGATGTCTGACAAAATCATAACACATCCCGGACACAACAGAATCCGCCGCCGGGCCACCTCGGCCCGATGGTTCATGGATAGAAATGGAAAATTATACTTATACAGAAAGGCACTGGCCTTTCTATCACCCTCCAACCCCCCCCGGCATTACCTGACTTTTTGGTCGTCCAACTTTTCCCCAGCCGTCCCGAACAGGATCGCAGAAAGAGGAAGGGAACGCGGCGTACACATCTGACGACGCAGCCGAGAACCCTTCTCCTCCCTACCGAGACCCTACTTTTGCCTAGTCCTTGGTCGCCCCCCCCCCACACCCCCTAACCCTCCCCCTCCTCCCGGCAACGTCATCTTCCGCCCCCCACGGCGGTATCATCACACATCTTTCTCCTCCGCTCTCACTCTCTTTGTCGGCCGCAGTTGGTTACTTGAATTTGCGGTATGGTGGATTCCGAATGTTGTGCTTGCATGTCGGATTCGCGATTGTCGGGTTTCCTTGCCGGCCACTGGTGTCGTCGGATCCTAACCGTATGCCCGTGCATGGCGGATGGCGGGGCAAGGACTGGCTGGAGAGGGGCGGAGGAAAGATTTAGTAGAACAAGAGACCGGTTGAAGTTCCAACACGGTACTCTCCCCGGGTGAAAGCCGGCGGCGTGGCCGATGACGATCAATGTCGGTCAGGTCGGAAAGCAGGAGGGACAGTGTTGCGGCCCACGACCCGGACGGCGGTCGGTTGGTTGACAGGGGCGCCGCGTCGCGTATCGTACTGCCCAAGTGGGATGCCGCATCACTGGTCGGAGATGGGTGGTGGAGAGGGGGGTCGTATTACGGATGGGGCATGTCGCATGCGGTGGGGTGGCGCGCGGCACGCGCGGAACGGCGCGAAAACAAAAGAAAAAGCAGGACCAAGGTCAGGCGTGGTGGACATGGTGCTCGTAACATGTCGTCCGGCGTGCTGGACAGACAAGGCATGCCTCCACGGGAACGGGGGGGGGCTGGCGTCGGGGTTGCCGACCGTGGTGGTGCAGTGTGGAGGCTGTGGAATGGAGGTGGGGGCTGTTGTGCTGTGGCTGACTGGGGTGAGGAGAGAGTGGGGGTGAGGGTGCCCGTAGGATGATTGCGCCTTGTCGTGGTTGGGCGCTCGAGGTCTTCTTGGCGAGAGGGGTGCGACTCCGAGTGACAAGATCGCGAGGACCGGTCGACAGCCGACCGTGAGAAAAGACGGCGTCGGGCGGCGGTGGGCGGCGGTTGCGGGGCGGTGGCGGCGAATGCAAGCGTAGTTGTACAAGGCGGCCATGGCCATGGCGACGGTGATCATCAGGGATCGCTCACCGCGGCCGCGCCGAAGCGGGATCCCCACACAGGCATGCCTCTCCAGAACAGGCAGCAGCGGGGATCCGATCTGGAGGACCCTAGTTCGCCAGCACGTCCTCCGCACCGGCGTAGCAGGCCGCGTCGACGGCGTCGTCGTCGTCATCGTCGGCCGAGAAGCAGCCGGCATGGTACGCGTACTCGGCCACCGACAGCTGCGCAGCCGGCAGCTGGAAGTTGACGGCGCGCTGCGCAAACGTCTCGGCGCAGCGGTTGTAGCGGTGATGGGAGTACTTGTCGTACACCGCCGAGTAGTGCAGGTTCGGCCGGCCGCTGGCCTCGAGCAGGGCGCGCACCGCCGGCAGGATCTGGTCGTACGTGTAGCCGCTGTAGTGGACGTGGGCCGGCGTCCAGCCGATGCGGCCGAGCACCATGCCGGCCAGGCAGTGGGCCGCCGCCGCGACCTGGCTGGCAAGACAGCCGACAAACCGGTGGTCCATCATCGATACCTCAAGCAGGTACTTAGCCGTCGTGCGGATGTCGAGGTCATAGTTGTCGGCCCGGCTGATGCGGCGCAGGAAGCTCATGGGGCCCGGCCAGCCCAGCTCGAAGTTGAGCATGGTCAGCATGTACCGCTCGGCCTTGAGGATCTCGATCGTGGAGTAGCCGCCGTCGACCATGTACTCGATCTCGGTCAGAGCCGGGCAGTTGATCTCTTCGTACTTGGCCGCCACCAGGATGGCGGTGGCGCCGACCAGCTGCAGCTTGCCGACCGAGACCACCTTGGCGGACAGGAACCGGTCCATGTAGTTGACGGTCAGGAACAGGGTCTCGGCCGTGAGCGAGAACCGCTGGTGGACCTGGACGATCCAGTCGACCAGCACGGCCCGCATCGACCACTCGATCTCATTCTGGACCGTCATGTAGTTCGGGTTCGGCACCATGGCGGCCTCGAGCTTGCGCATGTACTGGAAGATGTCGGTGCCGTACTCGGCCACCACCGTGATGTCCGACAGCTCGTCGTCGTGCTCGGTCGGGGACCGCCTCGCTCGACATGGTGCGGTGAGGTTGATGGTGGCTGCCGTGCATCAAAGATCGTTAGCGTTCTCCGACAGGATATC